>JARQZK010000726.1:1345000-1622500 GCA_030704885.1 Cynegetis impunctata
CCTAGCAAATATTTATCGTTTGGGATATTTTTGTAGTTGTTCTGTTTTGAATTGTTATTTTTAATATTATTATAAATTGAAAAAAATACTTAATAATGTTTATTTTACGTAATACATGCACTCGTATGACAAAAAAACACCGACAGACTCGTTCTTCAAAATTAAAAGAATTGTGCAGCCATATGTTCAACGTTAAATATCTCGAAAAATAGTAGCTCTAGCGTTACGGCACAGGAGTGCCTTATTTACAGAGAAAATATTGGAGAATCGAAAAATTTTACTAAAATGACAATTCTGCCAGTGGCGTAGAATTTAGGAAACAAGAACTTTTCCCGTGCCCCCGCCGTACGCCACTGGTGACAGCGAGAAAGTCTTCTTTACTATTATTTGATGTGTCCCAGAATACTTTAACTTGCTGCCAAATACCATAAAGAAATATAGAGCAGCATTCAAGTAATGAACAAAATTCATTTTTAATATTCTAAATAAAACACCCTGTAAATCAGTAAGGAGAAATATTTTGTATAAGCAAATTGGGTTAGATCTTCATATTTTGAGCTCATTTTCCTGTTAAAATATTTACACATATTAATGAATCACCCTATATATATATATATATATATATATATATATATATATATATATATATATATATATATATATATATATATATATATATATATAAAATTTTCTATGGCAATTAAATAAAACTTGGTAACAAAGCACGATTTATTACTACGCAAATTTAGAAATCGAAAGAACACACGCGAATCATTTTCACACGTTAACGTGGGTTTTCACTAACGAATCGGACGAATTACTTGGCACATATGCCAATATTAGTTACAGAACGTAAGTATTTCCGAGAGCTTCGAATTTAGAGTCATACTTGGAGAACAGTTGTCATCTGATAATTTTCGTATCCATATACCATAAACAACAAGGCCACAAAAGATACAGATCATGCATACAGATAGAGAGAAGATTTACCTTCGTGTGAAGTTTTTGAGGGTAAATTTAGCGAAAAAAGACGTCCTAGAGTGTGGGCTGTCTCCGGGTGATCCCTGTGTGTAAGAAGGTCTGGGCCGTGTTTGTCCAGAATGGAAAGTGCTTCTTGAGGAAGTGTTTCTTGGGAAAGCCTGTTGTCGTACTGTTGCCGGGGAAGCACTTGTGCGACTGTATACAAACATCAAACATTAATTTAAACAAGGGAACAGCTTTTTCATTACCACTATGCATACAATATAGCAGTAAGTTACACCACTTGAATTACCGATTATTATGTGTGCAGAAATGATAAATGTTTTTTCCGTCGACCTCTGAATAAAAGCTTACTTTAACGTACACGAAATTGATCATTAATGACCCATTTTAATGTGCAATTTCTCCAATTTTAATGTATGATTGTCATGGGCAACCAAACACAGAAGTATTCAGCACGGAATAGTTGAATTATTCTGTGTCTGTACTGTTATTCCACAGAGAAAAGGAATTCATAATTCAAATCGAAAAATTCAACTCTATACAAAATAAAGTAGAAACTGCGGAAAAAATTTTATGCAATAATCGTTCGAAAGTAAATAACACTTCAGCTTCCACCAGTTCCACATATTCCTTATCGGATATTGTAGGTAATGTTAACTATTCAGAATGCCACATGTCTAATATTCCATCTATGAATTTCTCAAATTGTTCCATCGGGAGCATAAATATAAATATATCGAAATGAACATAGTAATTTATATTGTGTCAAGTGTATCTGTCATGCAAAATAAAAATTTATTTCAATCAAGAATTTATACTCAATTCATGATGAGGTCGACGGAAAAATCTTGTAATAAACTCGTTTATTAATGTAGCGATTAATGGTCTTGAACTATTAACGTTAAAATATCTCAACCATTAATCGCTGTCATTAATAAACTAGTTTATTAAATAACTATTATTAATTAGTTAATATAAATATATTCCAAAATTCTGAAAAAGCTGAAATTGTCAAAAAAAAGTAGATCAGAATATCAATTCTATTTAGAATATTCTTCTTAACATTGATTCTTCAAAAAAATACATGCACGAGATGTGATCACTTAGTAGAAAATATGTCGAATCAAGAAATGAAGTAAATTACAAGTAAGAAATATCTATATATTGAAAATATTTACCGGAAAGAAAATTAATGAAAAATAATATTATGTGCTTTAATCTTTACAGATATGTGTAACTATTTATTGACTCAAATCCCACAAAGATTAAAAAATCAGAGGCGTTAAATATAGTTTGCAGATTTATGTGTATAGCTTGAAAAGAGATTCCATGCTATTCCAATTAAATTTTAGATAGACAGGCTAGATTCTATTCTACATTAAGAATACCATAAGACGAAAAAAAAAAAAAAGAAATACTATTATATATATATATATATATATATATATATATATATATAATAACATTCAAACAAATATGCAATAACACTGAAGAATTAATAATCAGCAGAGATTCATGGATACATAAAGATGTGTTTTGTTGGAAAATTGTATATGTAAATATGTACAACCATCAATTTTCTGATACACACTGACATGCTTGTTTGTTTTACTAAAACACCTCTAGGCATTCCTAAGACATACCTAGAACGTAATGTATCAGAAGTAGCTTCAGGACCACTACTACTGACTGAAGCTGACTTCACATGACCCTTTCCAGGCCTCAGAGTATCTCCTGAACCTCCAACATCGCCAGAGCTGAGCATGCAGTTAATTAGCATTAGGCATAATAACAATTGCTACTCTATGTTATTAGGTGTTGTGTGATCTGTCAAATCTGTCAAAAGTTTACACTAACACTAAATGGAGAATTCCTCTTATCCAAAAAATAATCAATCATATATCTAAAGATGCACTCATTTTTTCTGATGAAATAACGATGTTATATGATTAACTTGATTGGTGTGCCTACATAAGATAGGATTGAAAAAAGGAATAATACTCCTATCAACAGCAAATTTGGGTTAATAATACAATATATGCAATAAAGAAATTGGGTGTGTTCTTGAAATTATGAAGCTTCTGTTAATATTTCTTCTTTTTAATCAAGATTTACGCAGTATTGTATTATGCTATGTAAATTTTGTTATGTATTATATATAAGGGTGATAACCTTTCAGACTAACAAAAATACTAAGTAAATATCAACCATGAAATATATCAGGAGATGAAACATTTGCCTCAAAAACAAGAGCATCCTTTTATTCATTTGACAGAGAGGTGAAGGTGTGATATGTCAATTCACCATGTGTGTTAATGTAATTTTTGAAGTGTAGATTGCAGTTGATTAAAAAAAGTTTGTTCACTCACTTTGGTACTTCGGTAGCTAGATTTGTTTTCTCAATGCTCTCTGACTTATTATCATAGCTAATTGTTGAACGGCGTCCCACTGTTGTTCCCAGAGAAATACCAGTATTTTTAGATACAGTCCTAGTTTTGGCAGGAGCAGTTATACCTGAGAAATATAAAAAATTTCAAGCTGTCAATAAGTGAAAATGTAATTTAAGTACATGAAAATTTAACATGGAAAAATTGTTAATATAGCCTGGATCAAATAGATAATGTTAAAATATTTCACTGTGAATGAAATGCATATTTAAAAATTTCTTCCAATGTGCCATTGTTCATTTTCGGCTGAACAACATTCACACAATCAAAGCTGCAGTATATTGAAAAACAAACATGAATTCAAATGGCAAGACGTAAATAATCAAAAACCAAATGAAAATTATGTAAATAAACTTGTTACCAAAACTCTCAAATGAAAAGAAATTTGAACAATTTTCGTTTGATAATTGAAGTTATCGACTAACTTTGCAAGAAAGAAGGCTGTCTAGGTAGCGGCCCCATTCGTGAAAATATAGATCCATGAAAAAAATAGAACTCTGAAAAAATAGATCCATGAGAAATATAATCTATGAAAATATAGTAGAACCTTTTGTAATATAGATCCACGTAAATATAGGTTTACCTATACCCCGATTAATGTTACGCCTATGGTTTTTTGAGCGACAACTCTATACTATAATTGGTATATATACAATTGTCATCTCATTTGTGAATATAGTGGAAATGACGGTATTGTTTTCAATATACGAATAAATTGTTATCTGACCATTATTCAAATAGAGGAATATAAGATTTAATAAATGTTTATTTCTTAAAACTTCAATTCTTGAATACAATGAACCACTTTAATTACATAAATAATGAAAAATTCAATCGCAGAAATCCTTAACATTGATTGTTTTAATTACATTCCATCGGATAGTTATTTTTGATAATTTAGTTTTGCTTCATTCATAACGTCTGAACATTATTATATTTTCATTTACAACATAAAAAACTTGAAAAATGTTACCATGTATGTTATCAACTGAAATTAACAAAGATAATTGATTTCTAGGAAAGCCATTGAATTTAGTTTGTTTTATTTTTTTTTGGGACAAATTTTCCCCTCAAAAATTATGTTCTCAGAATAATCATTTTTATTATTTAACACTGCAAAACTACTTTAATAGTTATTTATCAATATAACTATTACTATAAATAATCTTATGTTGATATTAATGATGCTGTTTCTGCATAAAAAGATTAATTTTCTATTCTAATCAAATACCCATAACTGACATTGCACCTGTTTTTTAGTAATCTGACTTTTAGCAATAAATGTAGCATCTAATTTTGGATTCTACGCAACGAGAAGGCTATGAAGACCATAAAGTATTGAATATAAATTTTTCAATAATCAAGATAGCATTCCAAATATTTCAAATGAACTTAATTAATTCAGTAGTCTATTTCAAGAAGAAAAAACTCCACAAATATTATGGTTTTAAAGAATCCAAATTTTGAAATGATAATAAGTAGATAAAAAAGTTGAATATTTTTCAGCAATTTTTGTTTATTTAAGTAAAAATATTCAATATCATAAAATTTAGAAAAATTTCACTTCATAGCTTGAACTTCTCAATTCAATATTCCCATTATATACTAGTGTGGTATTGTTTTATATCTTTTATATATATATATATATATATATATATATATATACAAGTAGTAACATCGAAAGGAGAAATGGTGGAGGAATTCGGGAGGTATTTTTGTGAGATAGGAAAGCGACTAGCAGAGAATGTAGATGAAGTTTCAAAAAAGGAAGAAGGAGAACGTTATTGCAGCAATACATTTTTCCTGTTTCCCACTTCTGTAAATGAAGTGAGAGGAATGATAGGGGAACTGAAAAATGGTGGAGCTCCGGGAAATGACGGTATCAGTACTGAACTCCTAAAAAATATCCTAGATGAAATAGTAGAACCTATTATGTTGCTGGCGAATCTATGTTTTGAGACTGCTGAATTTCCGAACATCTTCAAGGTGGGCGTCATCAAACCACTGTTCAAATCGGGAGATGAAACCATTTTATCAAATTATAGGCCGATTTGCTTAGCAACTAATCTGTCTAAAATAATAGAGAAATTAATAAAAGTTCGAATTGTTAACTTTCTGAACAAGAATAATATTTTATCTGAAAATCAGTATGGTTTCAGGACGGGCAAATGTACAGAGGAGAGAATATATGGATGGATGGATGAAAGCAAGGTCTGTGCGTATTTATAGACCTCGTGAAGGCCTTCGATACTTTATCGCATAAAAAACTCTTACGAAAACTTTACCTTAATGGCTTTCAGGGTAAAACATACAAACTGATGAAAAACTACTTATCAGATAGGACCCAATTTGTGAAAATAGAGGAGCATTCAAGTGAAGAAAGAACTGTTGAATACGGGGTACCACAGGGTACAGTATTGGGACCTGTTTTATTCAATATATATGTGAACAGCCTGTTGCTAATGAAAAAAAAAGGTACGATTATCAGTTTTGCAGATGACACTGTAATAATGTACGAAAGTATTACTTGGGGAATGCTGCAACTGGAAGCAGAGAGGGATCTTTACAGTATAAGGCAGTGGTTCGGAGAGAATGAACTCACAATAAATTTGCTGAAAACCAAATATTTACCGTTTGCCGCTTTCAATTCAATAATAAATCCCTAATGATACCATCCTCAAAAGATTTTGAACTTTTTTGTGTTTTCATGTTATATTGCTTTGTGTCCCAAGAATTTATAAATTAATTTGAATACCGGCTACTGTATTATTATATTTTGTTTAGTTTAAAATCACGTACACGAATAAACCATATTATATATATATGTATATATACAGGGTCACTCACGGTGGATGGTAGGTTAGACGTTAACGGAGAACGGGACATGAGATTATTCTGAAAATTTGGTTTCATGGATAATTGATTTTGCTCTATCTATCTAAAATAATAGTGGCACTGCGGCGTTGCCGCTTATACTAAAAAGTAGCAGCAACTATGAAATTTCAGATGAGACACCCTTTATATTATTTCATTTTTTGCTTCTCTACCATTTTCCAATTGCTTTTGTATGATATTTCCCTATACCTATCTCCAGAGGTTTTCGAAAAATTAAATGGTTTCCTTATTTTTTTGTGCAAAACATAGCTTCAATTAAATGTTCAGTACTAAGGTATTCAGATTCGTAGAACGCTGAAATTTCAGGTGTAGTTTACCAAGTTCCGACGTATTAGGAATATTCTAAGGACTTTGTTCTCCATTATACAGGGTCCTTCAAAATTTGCGATTTTAACGATAAATACAAAAATAGTGAAAAATGCATTTTTTTCAAATGTAATACCCTGTATATTATTGAATATAACGAAAGAAAATTTATGGGTCAATACTGAAAGCGAAACGAAATTTACTAAACTAATAAAAAACAATTTGCGTTACGTAAAATAACATAACATAAGTGATAAAATTATTTTGTAAACGTACAAATTTTCTCTCGTTTAATGGTTGTCAATAGGTGTACATTGAATTTTCTGCATGTTCTTGCTATTATTTGGTCACATTGACGATGTACAATAAATAACTTCATCAAAACTTCATGAGAATAGTTATTGCCATCCATTTTGATTGTTTTCAAATCAAATTTTTGTTAATGAACGCGCGAACGTTTTATTGTTGATGGACTAATTGTCAAATTTTCATAATGGCATCTTTCTTGACATTTCATAGCTACCTAATACAAAATATGGCTAAATAATCGGATTTTTATAGAAACTTGCTTTTATTTCGAAAACCTGACTTTTTAGGTATAGGAACATGATATATCATTTGAAAGAAATTTCAAATGATATATCATGTATATCATAAATTTTTTTTCGTTATATTCAATAATATACAGGGTATTACATTTGAAAAAAAATGCATTTTTCACTATTTTTGTATTTATCGTTAAAATCGCAAATTTTGAAGGACCCTGTATAATGGAGAACAAAGTCCTTAGAATATTTCTAATACGTCGGAACTTGGTAAACTACACCTAAAATTTCAGCGTTCTACGAATCTGAATACCTTAGTAATGAACATTTAATTGAAGCTATGTTTTGCACAAAAAAATAAGGAAACCATTTAATTTCTCGAAAACCTTTGGAGATAGGTATAGGGAAATATCATACAAAAACAATTGGAAAATGGTAGAGAAGCAAAAAATGAAATAATATATAGGGTGTCTCATCTGAAATTTCATAGTTGCTGCTACTTTTTAGTATAAGCGGCAACGCCGCAGTGCCACTATTATTTTAGATAGATAGAGCAAAATCAATTATCCATGAAACCAAATTTTCAGAATAATCTCATGTCCCGTTCTCCGTTAACGTCTAACCTACCATCCACCGTGAGTGACCCTGTATATATACATATATATACATATATATATATATATATATATATATATATATATATATATATATATATATATATATATATATATATATATATATATATATATATATATATATATATATATCACATGTTTTATATTTAAATATTGTTTGATAACTATTATTTGTGTACTTACTATTATCAGTATTAGTCTTGGGTTGAGCACTGGCCGGTCTAGCATTAATTCTAGCACTATTTTCCTTAATTGTAGCACTATCAACAGTGTTTTGTCTTTTAAAACCAGAGGATTGATGGTTATTTGTTTGGGTGGCAGGTACTTGAGGTTGAAGTGTTATCCTCAAATTATCTCCTAAGATGAACAAAAAAAACCACTATTACAGTTCAATATACTTGATGTCCAAACTTGTTTACAATAATCAATACGAATTATGAGCTGAATATATTATGACCAAAAACAAAACTTGAGTTTACTGAATTTATTATCACAAAAATAATTTGAAAATATAAACTGCTATTGCTATTTCGGTCACTAGACCATTCTCAACTCAATCTCCGCGATGATGCCTCTAGTGACTAGTTTATATTCTCTAATTATTTTTATTATAATGAATATATTGTACTCAAGTTTTGTTTTTGTTCTTCATGTTAATTTATCACGTAGTAACGACGGATAATTTTAGTTCTATTTATCAGTCTTTTTATTTCTAATAATTGTTCTCAATTAGTACATAAGAACTTTAATGTAGTGTTATAATTAACTTTGATCTGTATTAAAAGTAACTTATTAAAAACTTTCTAGCTCAATTTTAAGATTCATTTGTCGAACGAACTTTCGATTTTTATCTATCAGTACCAAGGTGAATGTATTGCATCTGATGAAATACATACAATACAAAATCAATGGGTGACTTGAACATTACTTGATACAGGTAAAGTTAATTTGTTATGATTTCAAGTAGAAAAACATATTATAAACTTAATTCATTGATAAGTAATTATCCTCTGTAAAACGTCTTTGATTTTTTTGGACAAAATTAACAAAACTTACTACAAACCCGAAAAATTTAAATAATTTAGAGATATTGGCAATGCGTAATAGGAAATAGTAACTTAGATGGACACTTACCTATTGTGCCACCTGTGCCACAAGTGAAAAAATAAAAATAAGTTAGGAGAGCAACATACAGCACTGTGCTTGAAATACAAGTGTAGGAAGCAACGATAAATTATATATATATATATATATATATATATATATATATATATATATATATAGCTCACGTATTAGGTCTGAGGAAATTATACTTCAAGAGAGCAGTTTCATATTGTTATAGGGATAGGGAATTCATTAAAAATCAAGTGCTTTGCCACGGATATTAGACGAGAGGCAATGATAAAATAAAGACTATTTCATCAAAAAAACGTATCGGTCTCAAGTGCTTAGCATATTTAGGGCCGAGATTTTTGAATCTTCTGCCGGCAACAATATTGAATTCTCCTTCATTTTGTTGCTTTAAACGGAGAATTAATATATTTCCTTTGGGCGAAGGTGCTAGTCCAGTGGATGAGATCTTTTCCTCTTAAAGTATTGTTGTGATGTTGTGTTTTTGCTGTGTTTTGCGCTAGTTCGCGGATACCTTTATCTTAGTGAATTATATAATATAGGCGGTAATATTTAGTATAGAGTAACTCTTTTTTCCCATAGACAGCCACAGGCTTTATGGGTGTACATTGTACATTTGAGGTTTTTATTTGGACTCGCAAGTGTAAATTTATTTTGAATGAAAATTGTATGAAAATTCTTATGTTATATATTGTACACTGAGGGCAAAAAAAAAAATATATATATATATCAGTACTTTTTGAAAATATGGGTTAATGTTTAAATCATATAGGAAATTCTCATGAAATGTAGCAATTAAATTTTGAATAAGTCACTTAACATTACATGTATTTCAATACCTAATATGAAAATACTGTACCTAAGAGACAGACAACAAAGGGTCCAAATGGGGAATAAATGGTCAGAACCAGAAACCTTACAAATTGGCGTACCACAGGGATCAATACTTGGACCAATCCTTTTCCTGATATATATAAACGATCTACCACACTACATTAAATCTGCAAGAACAATATTATTCGCAGATGATACAACATTCCTAAGTGGGGGAAAAGATGAAAAACAGATTGAAAACCTAATGGAAGATACAATAAAAAAAGCAGACAAATGGTTCTTGGCAAATAGGCAGGTAATGAATAAAGGAAAAACCCAAGACATGAACTTCACTCTTAGAGAAACAACATCAAAAAATGACCCGGTAAGGTTCCTTGGGGTGACATTAGACGCAAAGTTAAATTGGGAACCTCACATAAATAATGTCTGCAAAAGCCTGAGCTCGTCAATCTTTGTCTTAAAAAACTTAAAGAGCGTAGTATCGGAAGCAACTCTTGAAAATGCATATCACTCTTGATTACATGCAAAGATGACATATGGAATAATAGCATGTGGTGGATGATCTCAAGCAAATAGGGATTTTGCACTGCAACGTAGAGTGATGAGACTGATTGGGGGGCTCAAGCACAGAGATGAATGCAGACACATGTTTGTCAAGCTGGGCATACTAACTCTTCCATCTGCCTACATCCTCCAGAACCTGTTACTAATAAAAAGCAATGAATCTCAGTACGATAGTTACGAACAACAACATGACTACGACACTCGAAATAAATCAAATCTGGTTCCTATGCACTGTAGACTATCAAAATGCCAAAGGAGAGTGGACTACATCGCAATCCATTTCTACAATAAGATCCCAAATGAATTGAAGATCCTACTAATGGATAACTTCAAGAAGCAGATGAAAACCCTGCTAATCAAGGGGGCTTTTTATGATGCTCAAGAGTACCTGACCACTGTTTTTAACTAATTTTAATATGTATCGTAATATCTAATTTTAACCTGACATGAAACTCTAAGTTTTCATCTTTTCTTTTAATGTGTATTGTAATGTTTCATTATAGTAACTATATCTTTGAGTCCTTGTATGTATCGAAACATGACCTCAAACGATTTTTATTTTATTTTATTATATTGTATCTGACGAATGTAACACCTATGTGAGATTGACATGAGAAATATATTTACTTTACTTACTTTACTGTACCGGGTGTTTGATTAAGAGAGGCACGCGGCTGTATCTCACAAACTACTCGTCGTAGAGACTTACGGTAAAAAATTTTATAACCAAAGTAGGCAACAGAAAAGCCTGGAAATTATTTTCAAATTTCTAAGATGGACGCCAGGGGGCGTAACCGCCATCTGAAACTTTTAAAGTGATTTTTTTCTGAAATTCATCTAGTGAATATACCAAAAAAATTTTTTTGTTCAAAGCTGAGCTTTATTTGAGTTCTTTTTATTTGACACTTTTTGACGTATCTATTGAAATGAAGTGGTGGGGGGTGATTCAATGTTTTTTTGAATAAACAGCTGTAACTCCTGAACGACTGAACGGATTTCAACAATGTTAATCTCGTTGGGAAAAACATTTATTGCTTCATCGAAAACATTTTATCTGTGGTCTGTCAAATTTTTAGCAATGCCGGTAGAGAGCGTTTTTTGATATACCTAATAACAGAAAATTGCTAATTTCTCAAAATGCAATAACATAACTTTTTTTCCATAAAAATGTATTATGATGTTGCCAAAATAGGCTAGTGAAAACCGTATCTCGATATCTTATTCCTAGCCTAAAATATCGAAGAAAGAAAATTTAGTTATCATATGATTCAAAAAGACGCGATCACACCGGTTTTTATTTTCATTTATCTATATTTTTCCAAGAACCAATGATGAAATTTCATCATTCAATGATTATCATATAGGTGCTAGTATTCTTATTTCAACAATATTTTATAAAATCGTTTAGGGGCATAATAATCAATATATATAATTTGTGAAAGTGCAAGAAGGTAGTCAGAATAAGAAGAGAAAGCCATGAAGGAAAAATAAATGCCTAAAATCAACTTTTATTATTAACAAATATTAAAAATAAACTTATAATGGCAGTGTAATGAGTTTTTGTGGCACACACAAGTAAGGACTGAAAACTATTGAAATGCATTTACGAACAATGAAGATGTTGATATGTTTGCGGTATATTTTGAAAGTTTTCAAAATGCGGCAATGGCACAAAGATTATATAGAACTCGATTTCCAAATTGGCGTTCACGCCATGCGAGAATTTGTTGGGCATAGTTGTAGATAATAGATAATTTTCATCATAAATTTATAAGGTCGTAGCCGCTAGTATTACGCGAAGTTCGGACTAAACTCGGAATAATTCTCGTATGGCATAGACTCCGAATATAGATCATTGTATATTCTTTGTACCAATGCCACATTTAGAAGAATTTAAAAATATACCGTCAGTGATATCAACAGCTTCATAGTATGTAAAATGTATTTCAATCTTTATCAATCCTTACTTCTGTGTGCCACAAAATCTTATTAAACTGCCACTATATGTATAATTTTAGTATTTGTCGACAAGTTGATTTTAGGCAAAAAGATTTTCCTCCATGGCTTGCTCTTCATATACTGACTACATTGCACTTTTTTGAAATAAGAACGTTTTGAAAATCATGAAATTATTAAATTTCATCATTGATTCTGGAAAAAATACAGATAAATGAAAATAAATTCCGGTGTAATGGCATCTTTTTGAATCATATGATAACTAAATTTTCTTTCTTCGATATTTTAGGCTAGGAATAAGGTATCGAGATACGGTTTTCACTAGCCTATTTTGGCATCATCACAATACATTTTTAAGGAAGAAAAGTTATGTTATTGTATTTAATTTTTTAGAGAAATTAGCAATTTTCTGTTATTATATCAAAAAATGGTCTCTACCGGCATAACTAAAAATTTGACAGACCACAGATAAAATGTTTTCGATGAAGCAATAAATGCCTTTCCCAACGAGATCAACTTTGTTGAAATCCGTTCAGTCGTTCAGGAGTTACAGCTGTTTATTCAAAAAACCATTGAATCAACCCCCACTACTTCATTTCAATAGATACGTCAAAAAGTGTCAAATAAAAATGACTCGAATGAAGCTCAACTTTAAAAAGAAAATATTTTTTTGGTATATTCACTAGATGAATTTCAGAAAAAAATCACTTTAAAAATTTCAGATGGCGGCTACGCCCCCTGACGGCCATCTTAGAAACCTGAAAATAATTTCCAGGATTTTCTGTTGGCCACTTTGGTCATAAAATTTTTTACCGTAAGTCTCTACGACGTATAGTTTGTGAGATACAGCCGCGCGACTCTCTTAATCAGACACCCGGTACTTGAAAATTGAAACGGACGAATTCTAACATACGTTCGAAGAAAGTAAGTTTAAATATGAAGAATATTTGAGAGATCAATCACAAAAGAATAGGGCCCAGATATGGGTGATGTTAGTATTACTAACCTCCACTTGAGGCCCTTCTATTAGGCTTAGCGTGTGTAGCCGAAATGGAACGATGAACACCACGATGAGAAGGACTTTGTGCAGTTGGTTGAGGAGCTCCACTTGCCGGCTGACCCGGCGTATGCCTGAGCGATAGACTGCTTCCACTTCTACTTCCGTCACTTTCAGGCTGAAATTACAAAATGGGTAATACATAACATAAAATTACAGTTCATCAACCTTAATGTGCGATAGAGTTAGAGGAAAAAGAAAATTAAAGAATATATTTTATCAAAACTAAATATGACGAAAAGTAAACCATAAGTTTCATGTTTGTTAATAATGTTATGGACTTTAAAGTTGAAAGTTCAAACTGTATACTATCTGAAAATTATGCTGATTGTTTTATAAAGGGGACATAGTAGATAAACACTGCTATTTTACCAATTACAACAATGGTGGAATAATATGAAAAAAAATTTTTTCTGGTCTGCAAATTTATATAAATGCTATTTTACTCACGTCTATACATTTTCTGCCCAACAGTAGATACGTAGCATAGGCGTCATCATATTTCTGGGAGTCTAAGGAATTTTCTACATCATATCTATTAAATCCTAATGATACTAGAGCTTCAATCCTCTTTGGATCGTTCATATCAGCCTCTGGCTCAACATATGGTTTCAATTCGTCATTTTCATATCTGAAAAAAATCGAAATTCAGTTAATATTGAAAATACAGAACATTCGAAATCTAAACTCTTTTGATGAAATGGATGTGAAAATGAAGAACACTTGAACAAATTGGCGTAACAAGGATTGATCCTATGTAGAGCACCTTCTTTCATTTGATAATAGAAACTTTCATAGAACAATGATATAGATCCATTGTTTCATATAATTTTTTACAAGTATTAGATTTTATTGAACATAGTAGTAGATTAACAGTAAATAGCAACGTTTTAAGAGTAATATATCATAAAAAAAATTAAAAAACTTGACGAATAAAATATAAAATGATGGCAGAAATTTCAAAAGGGAATATTATAAAAAAAAAATTATTGATCGAATCTTACAGTTGTCGCCAGTGATGTATAACATTTAACCTAGGTAACATGCAAAATTTTGGTGAAATATAGGAGTTGGATATTAATTGAAGTGATATACATATTACTCAATTCATAAAATAAATTTTAATTTCACAGCAAATTCAAACTGCATTGCAATGCATATTGTGGTGTTCAAGATTTAGTCTAATTTACTAGTCATGTCACATCTCCTCAAACTTCACAAAATTATTGGCGTTTGTTCTTCTATTTCCAGTTACACATTTTCAGTGGCATTCGCGAAATGAATCTTACGAAATGCCACATAAAAAGATCGAAGATATTATACATTTTGTTGTTCGCTGAGGATGCAAAGATTTTTAGAGAAATCACCTCCTACGAGGATATGGATAAATTGCAATATGACATAAATAGCTTTAATAATTGGTGTGTAGCTAATGGATTGAATATCAACGTAAATAAATGCTTCCACATTAGGTTTGGTAGATCACGATCTATTTGGCTTCTTCCATATTCTCTTAGTAATGAACTTATAAATCAAGTGAATTTTACGAAAGATTTAGGTGTAATTTTTGATGACAAATTATCTTTTAAGCAGCACTACGAATTTACTTTTCTAAAAGGTCAAAAGAAAATCTATTTTCTTAAGAGGTTTACGAATAAGTTTAACAACATTGAAACATTTAGAAAACTTTATTTCTCCTTTGTGTATTCAACAGTTATGTATGCTTCTCCTATTTGGAGACCCAAAGATAAGGGAGAGATAAAAAAGTTGGAATCTCTCAATAGAGTATTTATTAGATATGCAGGGTATAGAACTGGAATGAGAATTCCGTTTACAGATCACAATTTAGTTCCCCTTTATCAGATATTTCAAATCTCAAATTTTGAATCAGCTATGGATAGAGCTGATGTGATCTTTGGGTATAAAATTTTGGTCAATTTAATTGATGTACCTGAAATATTGAGTCAATTTAATTTTTATGTACCCCCCCGCAACCTTCGTCATAATGTTTATGATTTTCAACCTAACAATTGTCGTCAGGGAGATAAAGAGAGAATTATTGATAGAATATTTATGTTATGTAATAAAATCGTAAACTGGTTTGATCCAAACACACTTTCGTTGTACAAAATAAAAAATTTATCAAAATCATTGTTAAAATTTGAATGAATTAAATAACTTAATATTTTTTTATGTAATCAAGTTTGTATTTTTGTAGGCTTCTAGCCATAAACACATTGTAATTTTTAATATATGGGGCTTGCCCCGTGAATACAGATAAATAAATAAATAAAATACATCAAACAGCCGACACAGTGATAAAGATGATTTGAAAAAGTCCCATTATCATTACATTTAGAATCGAAATATATTTTATGGAAATATATACGAGTAATTCGATACTTTATGATATTCAAAAGTAGTTATTCTAATAACTTTCTAATTACATAAACATGCAAAAAGAAGTAAACCTATAAAACAGATAATTTATCATTTAATACGATCAGAACAAAATTCTACAGGATTGGGATAAAATACAGAACCAAGTAAGTATTAAAACAAAAAGGACAATATTTATGAAACTTTTCAGGTAAGTATATTGACGCATAATCCATCTGATACGACTTGTTGAATATTAATGTACTTCCAATTTAACCAGAAATACCTTCAACTTTTCATATTTGAATGAGATACTCTGTACAAGTTTGCAGATTTTAAGACAACTTATTCTTGTTAATTCATACATAATGGATTTAGTTTGAACAATCTGTGAAAACATGAAACTAAGGCACTTTACATTTACTGAACAATTATTCTTATTTACCTATTATAAATTAATGAGAATAATGAAATTTAAACAAATGTTCAAAATTATAGCCGTTCACATCCTGACAATATGGAATCTTATCAAAAAAAAAATTCCTGAGTTTATTTTTCCTAGACTTCTCAATTGATTATTCTTTGTCTCAACTTTCGCAAAGGATGTTCGTCATTTAACGTCAAAACTCGATTTGAGGTAACTCCAAAGAAAAAAATCCTAAGGACTAAGGTCTGGAGAACAGGCAGGCCGCTCTATGAATCCTTTACTTCTGATTTATTAATTGGGAAAATTCGCATCCAAAAAATTCATAATCCGCCTAACAGAATGGGGAAACCATAATTTGTGAGGTAATTGTATATTCTCTCCCAATGCAGGAATAATTTGGTTACTCAGTGTAATCAAATACTTATCATTATTTGAACCCAGTACATACGAATTATTAAAGAACAAGATCTATTTAAATCTGCAAAATTATTCAGTGTCCCATTCAAACATGAAAAGTTGAGGGTATTTCTGTTTGAAAGGGAAGTACATTAATATCAAATTCCACTACATGCATTACGCACAATGGGGCTTGCATGCAAAGTTTCATGAATATGGTCTTTTTCGTTCTGAAGACAACAACTTGGTTCCATATTTTATATCAAACCCTGCATAATCTTCAAAATATCAAAAAATATTACATGCAATTTGCGCTAACAAAAATATTTGAATAACTGATGTAGATTCAACTAAATATTTGTTGTTGTGCAAAGGAAAAGCAGATGAATATAGCAAATGACCACACAACGGTAAACGTGTATCAATGTAAATGATTAAAGTTTAGTTTTACTCTTTGATTGTACATTCTACTACTACAGAATAATCAAAAATTCTTTATATGAAATCATTTCAAAATTTGCTGGCAAACCTTTGATTTTTTTGGCCATATCACATTCAAATATATACGAAAAACTGAATAAAAATACTGATGACAAGAATAATTTTAAAAGAGCTTTAGAAAATACTCTTGAATACTGAAAAACTTAAAATATACCCAATTTTGAAATTTTTGAATTTTCTAGTTAGCTACAAATTTTATTTAAATTACCAACGGAAATTGTCATAAAATTCTGTTATCTATAGAAAAACAGTATTCAGATGACAAGTGAAATACAATTCAGTTGCTTTAAGTGTGCGCACATTGGACCACTCTACTACAAACGACATTGAATAATGAATGAACCATGTGACTAACCCCACGTACCCCTGATTCATCCATTTGTCCTTCATGATAGTTTCCAGACTAGCCCTCTTGGCCGGGTTCAGCACGAGGAACTTTTTCAGGAGGTTTTCGCAATCGGTGCTCATGTAAAAAGGAATCCGATATTTGCCCCTAAGTACTCTTTCCCTAAGTTCCCGCAACGTGGACCCGTCGAACGGAAGGCTGCCCGACACCAAAGTGTAGAGAATTACACCCAACGACCAGACGTCCACCTCTGGTCCATCGTATTTTTTGCCCTAAAACGAAATTAAAAAGTTTCTACGTTAGGTACACTATTTAATTTCAATCTCATAATATGTTGAAAATCGACAAGATGTGTCGAGGGACACCCGGTTGGTACGAAGTTCTTTACGCTTAAATTATGTATTAAATAGCAGTTACAATAAAATGAGTCAACAATGTTCGAGAGTAATTAAATGAAAACAAAATTCGAAATTATTTATATTAGTATTACTTTGAAAGCAGATGGAAATTATTCAAAACCTTGATCATTTCCGAAGAGTAAAGTTAATTCATAATGTACGAGATGAATACATAATTCTCATTGGGGCCATGTTCAATGTATCATATTTTCTGATAATAGTAACATGAAAACATATAATGGGAACAATAAATAATTATGCTATTACAACTATCTGATATATGTATGTAATTCTGTATATAAATATATATTGTATATATTTTGTTTCTAATTCAAATAAATCTACATCAAGTAACGACTTCCAATGTTCAATTCTTGTATCTAGCTAGAAACAAACTGTTTAAGACCAATTTCTAGTTTCTCTGATTCTTAATTATCTTTTCAGTTACATGATTGAAATCATAAACTTATAGTCGGAAATCTATGCTTCAGGACATATGATGTAATGATTAGTCACCTGATAAACAACGAACAGTTTATTTTATGATAATCTAATTTGTATCAGAAAGTATAAACGACATTTATATCCTAAACTAAATAATTTTTTAAAGATAGTTGTTTAAATATTTCTTACATTATACAACCAAAATTTCACTATTCAGAAAATTGGAAAATCTAACAAAAACAATGAATCAGTTATTACAACAGAATCTGTGATAAAAGCAATATCTATTAAATTTCAATTAATCTATATTTCACTAATATAAAGTTCATCAATATCAAAAAAACGCTTTTTTCACATTTCAGCAACTAAAAGCTATTAAAACCATTATAGGCTAGGCATATTAGAATTTTCAGACTCCAGTTTTACTATAGTTTTGATTTTCTCACCCTTTATGTTTTCTGGGTCGCTGAACACGAATTTTAAGTTTGCTGGCAAAAATTTTGCCCGGAACTTTGATATTCGGGCACTTTTTTACCAAATTTTGGCACTTTTTTCAGTTTTCGGCCTATATCTCAAAAAGGAATCATCGTTTCGACAAACTCATTCCATACAATATTAAAGCAGACCAAATTGCCTACATTTCTTGTACGAAACGTTTTTCTCTAAGGCTAACCGTTTTGCCGCTAGAGCGCGCCCAAAAATACCCATATTTTCATATCTAGTGACATTCACCGTTTACGCGAAAATCGACCTTGCTGTGATACTTAACTGTTGCAACAATTTATTACATTATACAATTTATATTATATTACAGTAGATTTCTCATAAATAATTTTTTTTTTTGGAAGACTCACCCAGTGATTCTCAATCACTGTGCCTCGAAATTCTTAAAATGTGCCGTCAAATTATGGAAATGTATATTAAAGAAAAAAAATTGTTTGTTGAGAGTCAGGGTCCTCCTCCGGCATCCTTAGAAGGTCCCCACACTAATATTCAGTCATCGGGATCTAACATTGAGACTGAGCTTATGTGATGTCAAAATATAGCTCTTCAAAACCAACTTTGAACACGGGTTATGAAAGTTTTTTGAGTTTTTCATAACAATGTTAGTTTCAAGTGGAATTGTGAAGCCATATGAATGTGAAAACTTACTCTAAAGAAAATACAGAGAAGGTGATAGATTGGAAAAACATCGTACAATGTTGAATAAATTGAGACGAGTCGAGAAATGGTATAGACAAATTTAATGCTTTTTGTCTATTCATTTCTCACTTCAGAGAAATATCCCATAAGATGAAGAGTTCGCAAAATCAGAGTTTACAGAACGAGGGATCATTTTAAAACATCTATCAGAGTGCACGATAAATATGCACATATGAGCGAGCCATTCTCGCACACATTAAGAGACAAAAGGAATTAGTGGAGATCCATATATGAATGTTTTCCAAATGTTTCATTTTGAACTCGTTGTTGAGAATATATTCTTTATTTCATCAATCTCCTTAGTAGAATTTCCGGCCAGAAGATTATCATCTAGAAAGAGTAAAAGATATAAAGTGACATTGCGCCTCATATGCAACCAAATCAGGTATATGCTCATTTCGGCGTAGAACCGCCCTTCCAAATTCATCATCACGATCTCGTGCATCTTTCATTACACTTTCTCCCAAACCACCAGCTGAATCGCGTACCTGGTACACGACATTTCGCAAATCAGGAATTGTTTTAGCTTCTGCTGCTAAAGATTGTTTGGTATAATAATTGGTAATCCACATATGAAGCAGTTTATTCTGAACGTGCATTCGGGAACTGTTGATCTAGTTTCTCTGGGTTTATGGATCTCCACTAATTCCTTTTGTCTCTTAATATGTGCGAGAATGGCTCGCTTATATGTGCATATTTATCGTGCACTCTGATAGATGTTTTAAAATTTTCCCTCGTTCTGTAAACTTTGATTTTGCAAACTCTTCATCTAATGGAGTATTTCTCTGAAATGAGAAATGAATAGACAAAAAGCATTAAATTTGTCTATACCAGTTCTCGACTCCTCTCAATTTATCCCACATTGTACGATGTCTTTCCAATCTATCACCTTCTCTGTATTTTCTTTAGAGTAAGTTTTCACATTCATATGGCTTCACAATTCCACTTGAAACTAGCATTGTTATGAAAAACTCAAAAAACTTTCATAATAAGCCTTGTTCAAAGTTGGTTTTGAAGAGCCATGTTTAGACGTTATCACATAAGCTCAGTCTCCGGTGACTGAATATCAGTGTGGAGACCTTCTAAGGATGCCGGAGGATGATCCTGACTCTCAACAAACAATTTTTTTTCTTTAATGTACATTTCCAAATTTTGATGGCACATTTTAAGAATTTCGCGGCACACAAAAATAAGGCGGCACGTGATTGAGAATCACTGGGTGAGTCTTCCAATAAAAAAAGTTATTTATGAGAAATCTACTGTAATATAATATAAAATGTATAATGTAATAAATTGTTGCAACAGTTAAGTATCACAGCAAGGTCGATTTTCGTGTAAACGGTGAATGTCACTAGATATGGAAATATGGGTATTTTTGGGCGCGCTCTAGCGGCAAAACGGTTAGCTTTACAAAAAACAAGTTCGTACAAGAAATGTAGACAATTTTGTCTGTTTTAATTTTGTATGGGATGGGTTTGTCAAAAACGTGATTCCTTTATGAGATATAGGACGAAAACTGAAAAAAGTGCCAAAATTTGGTAAAAAAGTGCCCGAAAATCAAGGTTCCGGGCAAAATTTTTGCCAGCAAACTTAAAATTTGTGTTCAACGACCCAAAAAACATAAAGGGTGAGAAAATCAAAACTATAGCAAAATTTGTTTCTAAGCCCTCATTTTTTTGCTAATATGCCTAGCCTATTATCAATATCAATGAATTTCGGAACTATAGACTAATTAGATGAAAACAAAATCTTGAACAACTCTAATGAAATTTTGAGTTTCCTGCTACCTAACGATATTTAAATTTATAATTCTTCAAAAATTTGAAATATGTATCGGGGACAATATGACATTTTATATTACTACACCCCCTATAATAAATACTATTGTAATGAATAGCCAAAAACAAACAATATTACAATCAATTTGTACCATTTATTATTCAAGTGTTTCAACATTTCACGATTCTATGATTTAGTAATGACACTATAGCATGTAGTATCTACATGTTTCAATTAACTCGATGCCCGTATAATAATGAACTATTTCTCCGCATTATTGTTAACATATTTACCGGAGGAGGCGTTACTCAGCTGAGTCCATTGTTAGCTCTTTTGTGCCTGAATGGAACATGACTTCCAATAAGCCAGTTTGACCGGAAAATTGAGTACATATTATCCTTATTAGATGGCAAGACAGTTAACAATCGGACATTTTCGAACAGAGCTCTGTTATGCAACAGAGGGGGACAGACATAGTTTAATTGCTCATCTATAGGAACATTTCTATTCACGTTGAGGAACAGAACAAGTATGATCACGAAATAGTGAGAATTGATCATGCACAGTACCGCCACCTGGTGGCTGGGAAGAGAATCTTCAAATTTGGGTCACATAACACGGCATTATATCAAGTCTCTCTTCACTGATATCAGACATTATAACTCGAGAAAAATATATCCTCGACATTCAAGTCTACTAATCTGTCGGGGTTACGCACACTTTTGTGCATATTTTATTTTGGCAGCGATGAAAAAAAATTGAATGGCTGTTTTAATAATTTTACCTCGCTTTATTTGTATCAGTTTTCATTCTGCAAGGATATTTCAGCGAAAATATGAGAGTTTCAAAAGAGGATTTGTATAGTATATTTTCACTTATAACTGAAATATCAAGTAAACTGTAAAATAGACTAATAACTCACCTGGAAAAGTTCCGGTGCTGCATATGGTGGACTCCCACAAAACGTGTCCAGTTTATTTCCAGGTGTAAATTCGTTTGAAAAACCAAAATCAGCTATTTTAATGTTCATTTCACTATCCAATAGTAAGTTTTCAGCCTTCAAGTCTCTGAAAACGGAAAAGAAGTTCAGGTGAAGCTAGTTTCATATACAAATCATAATTCCATTTAACACAAAATGAACCTAAAAAAAAGTAACTCTATGAAACATGTTTACATCTTTGGTAAATTCTGAGTAACAAAACTTAGAATTTGTAAACACACAAGGTTACATTTTAAATAGTTCTATGATATATGATATCACAATAATTCTAGATATTTGCAGCCCATATATATATATATATATATATATATATATATATATATATATATATATATATATATATATATATATATATATATAGGTACATATGTACTGATGGTTGCGTGACAACTCCAACATCCCCTTTCTTAACATTAACATAACATATTTACAAGTTCTAACAAATATAACTCAACACATAAAACTGCATATGCGACCGTGGAGTTAACAGACTGCTTCAAATTATTCGGTAGCTTTAGTGATAGTACGAAAAGATTATGGTCACTGAAGAGATATATTTTGTGAAATATTTATTGAAAACAAATACAAGGCTCGTCTACACAATTCTGACAGAATACATTAATTCATTTATTTTATTAATCCGTATTCTTAATAGTTGTCTATGTTCTGTACATAAATAAAAGCCTACTTTATAATGGCACAATCAACAGCGACATCTATTAATATTCATCAAATACAACCCTAAATGATAACTGTTCTTGATTGAACATGATACCGACATGCTAGGTTGAATTGTTAAGTTAAAGTCATTTCCTGAAAGTAGTATTGTTTGGTTTTATAATTTGTTTTTTAAATAATTATTGAGAATCGGAGAGGGAAGTATTTTTGAGAACCTAGTTGCTTGTGTCTTGGTGGCATTAAAATGAACAAAATGATCAGACCTGGTAAGAAAAGATATAAAGATCGCTATTTATGGCCTCAGCTTACGCAATAAGTTGCTAACCGGATGTAGATTTACTAACAGGGCCCTTGATAGTGGTGAATGGTATTAGAGTACTACAGTTGCGTGAAAATACAAAATAAACTTAAAAATTTCAGTCTGCAAATTGACATTGATAATAAATTTGTATTTAGAAAGAGCTATTGTAAACTTCGCAACCAAAAAAATCGGAATAAACATCAGCATTCTGCGCTTCTGAAACTGTACTCACCTATGAATTATTCTCTTCTGATGACAATATTGAACTGCTGATACAATTTGCCTGAATTTAGCTCGCGCTTCTTTTTCTTTCATTCTGCCGTGGAGGACAAGGTAGTCGAATACTTCACCGCCAGATGCGTATTCCATAACCAGGTACAACGTTTTTTCTGTTTCAATTACTTGGAATAGTTTCACTATATTGGGATGATCTAACATTTTCATTATCCTTACCTGCAACAGAAAATTAATGCGAATAAATATACACATAAATCATCTCCAGCGGCTCCTACCAAACCCAATGATCAGAAATTTGTCGGTTGTTTTCTGGGCAGAACAAAACTATCAAAATTTAGGTGAATTTTTCCATTTTTTTCGTGGTTTTTGAAGAATCTGCCTAACACCACTATTGCTGCATATTGAGTTACATGGTTGAAATATGGTACGTGGATTGAGTTCATGTTGAACTACGATCCTTTGCTAGTTTCAACTCTTTTCCTCAACAGCGATGCACTTCGCGAAGACAATTCCGTTCGAAACTCATCTCGACGCGATGCACTACCGAAAAATACTACCTTAGTGACGGAGCTCTGCTGCTCACGAGTTTTTTTAAAATTCATAAATAGAGCACAATTAAGTTGTATAAAAAGGAAACAGCTAAGAAGAGAGATCAAATTTTAACTAAGAAACTTTTATCTCTCGATTTGAATATTCTGTTTAACCAAAGTTACTGATCTGTATGCATAAGCTCGCATCAGCGTCTGCCTTATGCATCTATTAAATATTTACATTCTCCGTAAAGTTTCAACATAGAACCAACCTCAAGATAAGCTTTCCACCGAATGAACAATTCATATTGAACCACAAACTTACAAAACGGTATTTTCATTACCCAGTGATATATAGCATCAAGTGAACAAGAAAAATTCTTGTGATATATTTTTTTAAAGAATATATTATTTGAACTTAATAAAGATGTGTATCTTTTTTCAAGTTTTCAAAAAAAATAACCAATTAGAAATCAATTAAACTGAATATTTCTCTCCTGTCAAAAATCCCATGTAACTGGAATGCAATTATCGCAAAATTACAGTGAATATTTCCCTCCTGTCAAAAATCCCTTGTAAATGGAATGCAATTATCGAAAATTACAGCGAATATTTCCCTCCTGTCAAAAATCCCTTGTAAATGGAATGCAATTATCGAAAATTACAGCGATAATTGCATTGTAGAAAGCGAAAGAGCCCTGCGATAATTGCATTGTAGACCGATAATTGCATAGTAGCATAGTTTATACCACGGTTGTTGATGACAAGCTGAGAATTTATGAATTACTAACGTCAGTTTGACAAGTTGAAAGTTTATTCGGGAAATATTCCCCCAAATTACACTCGTGCATCAAAATTACCGGATAATTTCGCATTCCAGCGTGTTGTCTTAAAAAAACTGCATTCGGTCATTTTCATATTTTGGAGAAAGAGCCCTCCACCTTCGGTGTCGGACTCTTTCTTCAAAAATGAAAATGAACTCATGCAGTTTTTTGACAACACGCTGTCATGCAAAATTATCGGTAATTTTGATGCACTTGTGCAATTACTTACGATAATTGCTTTGTAGAAAGCGAAAGAGCCCTGCGATAATTGCATTGTAGACCGATAATTGCATAGTAGCATAATTCATATTACGGTTATTGATGACAAGACGAGAATTTATGAATTACTAACGTCAGTTTGACAAGTTGAAAGTTTATTCGGGAAATATTCCCCCAAATTACACTCGTGCATCAAAATTACCGGATAATTTCGCATTCCAGCGTGTTGTCTTAAAAAAACTGCATTCGGTCATTTTCATATTTTGGAGAAATTTCAAAAATGAAAATGAACTCATGCAGTTTTTTGACAACACGCTGTCATGCAAAATTATCGGTAATTTTGATGCAATTGTGCAATTACTTACGATAATTGCATTGTAGGAAGCGAAAGAGCCCTGCGATAATTGCATTGTAGACCGATAATTGCACAGTAGCATAATTCATATTACGGTTATTGATGACAAGCCGAGAATTTATAAATTACTAACGTCAGTTTGACAAGTTGAGAGTTTATTCGGGAAATATTCCTCAAAATTGCAATCGTGCATCAAAATAACCGTATAATTTCGCATTTTCCAGCGTGTTGTCTTTAAAAAACTGCCTTCGGTCATTTTCATAATTTGGAGAAAGAGCCCTCCACCTTCGGTGTCGGGCTCTTCCTCCAAAAATGAAAATGAACTCATGCAGTTTTTTGACAACACGCTGTCATGCGAAATTATCGGTAATTTTGATGCACTTGTGCAATTACTTACGATAATTGCTTTGTAGAAAGCGAAAGAGCCCTGCGATAATTGCATTGTAGACCGATAATTGCATAGTAGCATAATTCATATTACGGTTATTGATGACAAGACGAGAATTTATGAATTACTAACGTCAGTTTGACAAGTTGAAAGTTTATTCGGGAAATATTCCCCCAAATTACACTCGTGCATCAAAATTACCGGATAATTTCGCATTCCAGCGTGTTGTCTTAAAAAAACTGCATTCGGTCATTTTCATATTTTGGAGAAATTTCAAAAATGAAAATGAACTCATGCAGTTTTTTGACAACACGCTGTCATGCAAAATTATCGGTAATTTTGATGCACTTGTGCAATTACTTACGATAATTGCTTTGTAGAAAGCGAAAGAGCCCTGCGATAATTGCATTGTAGACCGATAATTGCATAGTAGCATAATTCATATTACGGTTATTGATGACAAGACGAGAATTTATGAATTACTAACGTCAGTTTGACAAGTTGAAAGTTTATTCGGGAAATATTCCCCAAAATTACACTCGTGCATCAAAATAACCGGATAATTTCGCATTCCAGCGTGTTGTCTTTAAAAAACTGCATTCGGTCATTTTCATATTTTGGAGAAAGAGCCCTCCACCTTCGGTGTCGGACTCTTTCTCCAAAAATGAAAATGTACTCATGCAGTTTTTTGACAACACGCTGTCATGCAAAATTATCGCAGGTATACCTGCACAGGTTTCCTATCCGGTCTACCGTAGCGTATATGGCGGGCATTAGTAAACTTGTCAATTTGACCATTTTCAAAAATGTCGGTTTCAAGATTTGTTAGTAAAAATAATAATTTAATCGACAAACTAATAAGAGGATAATAGTATATTATTCAACGAGCGGTAATGTAGTTCTTCTTCACGCAGATGAAGTTTGCAGCACAAGTTGCAAGCGAGTGATGTAATTCATCAAGTGAGTTATGACCATTACCGCAAGTTGAATACTATACTTTATCTACTCCTATTGAATAATATATTCATTATTCAACAGCATTTTAGCAATTAATAGCATCTATCAACAGACAGCGTGAGTTATATTAACTCACTACTATAACTCACTTATATAGTCTACTAAGATCCCAAGTAAGATCGACCGTCACTTATCTGCTAATGTCACTTGAATAATTCTGACGTTTTCAAATTTTAATATTACCCAATTATTGCGAATTTTGCGCTGGAAAAGATGAATTAAGATAGAAAGATGAATTATTAAGTACACCTCCTAAAATAAGATAAGCAGCTAATGTTACCATACAAAATTTAATACCCGAACAGTACGAAAACAAATAAAAAGATATATACAAAAATTTTATATAGGTAACTATTAAGTTGTGTGAATTTAGTTCTTTCTCTGTACTTGTATCTTAGTATTCATTGTTATAGTCGTAGATAAAAAAAATTATCTTACTAAATATACGTCGAACATTGTTAAAATTTTCTAATTTTGACATAACTTTCCTCAAACATGTTGCTTTTGGGTAACAGCCCTCCGCTTATGCTTTCGAAAATCTATGACAAAATTATTGGAAATAATCAATGTTCTTGGGATATTATAGCTGATAATTTTTAAATAATTGAAGAATTTTTTCTGTTCACTTTATGCGATACATGAAACTGACTATGGCCAATAAGTATATGTTTGATGAATTGATAGTTACTCACATATTCTATTCGATTTCAACTAGAATAAATATGGTTTTTCGAGATCGATACTTCTGTTTAATTCGAGTAAAACGTTAATCAAGAAGATACATTTGAAATTTAAGAAATGAAATACTTTCAAATATTTAGCCAAGAACACATTCAAATAACACTGATCAATATGAAATCAAGTATGCTCAGAATTTTAATTTTCGTTCAAGGCGCAATGAACTTATCGAATTACGAACGATGTACACTTCAGACATCCAACGAATTGTTGGCCCTATTAATAAATGTGAGGCCAAGAGCGCCTCTAAACTATTCCATTGTAATATAAATATAATAAATATGCGGATCAATTAGAAAATTGCGTTCGGAATCAATTATTCTCGATGGGATTCCACACTGTTGATTTTCTCTAGTTCTGAATCTCGTTCGTTTGGGTTGAGAAATATCTCAGTGATTCATCCATTTTCTATTGAAAACTCACGCGCTTTCCATTAGTCGGACACGTTCGTGCAGAAGTACCTTTCGTGTGGCTTTAAATATTACTGCCCGAGTGCATTATCAACTAATACAGTGCCCACGAGGGAGCTATGTAAAAAGAGGAATAAATAAATTGAGAATGAATAGGTTTATCGTGAAAACATTGCAAACATGTAAACATTTTTATTCAAATGGGAAAATCTTCATTCGCTACCCTTATCGAATGGGGCATGAAATAATTTCCAAAAATTCATTTTGCGATTAAACTTAATAATCAGTCAATAATAATTATGGTACTTTATACGTGCAAGTGTTGTGAAAGAGTTTCTTGATATTGAACATTGAACTTGTTGAAATCGTACATAGAATATGGTGAAAAACATATAAAAATATACCACGAAACTCTCAGAATACAATTCTGTGTTATTTTCCCCGAAAATAATAAACTATTGCAATGTTGCTTCAGCTCTTGCACGTCCATTGCTGAACATAGGTATCCTTCATTATGTTCCAAATCACTCTATTCAGGGCAAGGGCCACGTGCATCCAGTACTTTCCAAACAAATAAACATTGTTTTGTGGTATCCCACAAAAGCTTGGCTTGTGCGTGGGCAGTATTACACCAAATATAATTCACAAATTAACCTCAATTTTGTGTACAATACATAAACATTAAAGAAAGAAGAAGAAAAAAAAACCAAAAGAAATAAAAAACGGCTATCAACTCAAGCAAAACAATTCCTGTTATTACAAAAGTTACTCCAGAATGATTCAGATCTGCTCCTAATCCAGTCTTTAATCCCTTTCTTAAATGTAGATTGATTTTTAGTGTACTAAAAATCAAAAGGGAGATTATTATACAATAACGGTGACAGGTAACCCAACTAGCAATTCGACATCGTTAGAGAACTGATATACTTTATAATTGTTTTATTAACGCTTCGTAAAAACTTTTATGTTTTATGAAGTATTCATTCAGGATAAATTTGTTGCGCTCAACTGTTCTGTCAATAAAACTGTTCTGAAAACGTTTTTACAGCAAAACTATAAAATATTTGTATAACAAGTTATACAGCTATTTTATAAACGTTTATAAAATACTTTGTATAAAACATATTAGCTCTGAATATTACTTTGCTCTAAAGGCATTTTATAAAGGTGCGTTTTCGGATTAATTTATTGCTATAAAAGCAATAATAAAACTGTTTTGTTACGAACATATTTCCTAATAACAAAATAGTTTTTTAATTGTTATTTATAAATGTGAATTGTTTTCTGCAGCAAATTGGTATGAAAGTGAGTGACTATAAAATTGTTGTTTTATAGTTTTCCAAAAAATAGTTAAAAAACAAATATGTTGCGCGAGGGAGTCTTTTAAAATTAAAATGTTAACACAACAATAATTATAAAACTATTATAAACTAGCCATTTTTATTACGTTTGTTGATATTTTTGTTTGTATGTACAAATTAAATGTCGTACAGTAGCTGGAAAAAAATTAAAAGAAAAGTTGTTTTAGCTCTAACAATCATTCAGAGACCTTGGAGATTAGCAATCGAAATGACCATACTATTCCAACAGAGGAGTCTGATGGACTCAACATTAATTGCGTTTCTCATCAGGCAATACCACAGAACAATGTTCACCGGGAAGCTGAAATAGAAAGTTGAATTGTCGAATTAGATACTGATCCTGGCGATCAACATCATTCTGCAAGCAGAAAAAATGGAAAGTTGAGAGAAGACATTCGGTCATGGGCAGTATCAAATAATATTCCCCATTTATCTCAAAAGAGGCTTTTTGCTGTACTTAATGAACGCATACCAAATTGTCTACCTCAAGATCCTCGAACCCTCTTAAAAACCAGACAAACAATTTTTTTAACGAAAGTTGGTATGGGAAACTACTGGCATAATGGTTTGGAATCAAGTTCAAGAAATGCTCTGCACAAACTAAGTGACATTCCAAAAACTATTTAAATTAACCTCAATATGAGCGGACGCCCAATTTTTAAGAGCAGCAAAAACAAGTTTTGGTCCATGATTTGTAATATTAACAGATTCCAATTATTAGATTTGATAAGAAAATGTATGTGATTTACTTTTTATGTACAACTCTAAAGTACACCTCTGCCTAGACAAATCCTGTTTGATTTCAATAACAACTACTTACACAGCATAATTATCCTGGATCGGATAATTTTGATTTATAAGGATTGTATAAGAAAGTGGCCATGTTGGGAGCCTTTAAATCGACATCCATTTAAATGCGAGCCTTCACCAACATTTTTAAACTATATTTTTTCGTGTCTCCTAACATTTTCATGAAAAATGAATATGCTGGACTGGTTAGTTTATAATGTAGAAGGTCCTTATAAACTGTTTACCAAAGATATATCTTGTTTTTTTTTTATCATTAATTAAATTATATTTTAAATTTCCTTAATTATCATAATTCGGGAAGCGCGTTAAAATTTTATTAGAACTGTACCATATACTTAACAGTAAATTTAATTTCGCAGCCACATCTGCACCATGGGTGCATTTTTTTTACTCATTCTTTTTATTACTCTTCATTCCGAATCAGCCATTTATCATTATTGTATGTTTGCTACCATATTAACAGGTCTTAGTATCTTCTTACAACAACTAAAGAGACTAATTGCATATTCACAAACAATTTTGTGTGAATAGGAATGTTAAAAAAACTTTATTATCGTGTAACTATTGGCAGTCGTAGCAAAAGTGCTAAAGTTGCGAGCTTTATAAAACATTCACAAAACGTTGTCATAACGACTCTAAAAAAGTCCTAGTAACAGAGCTGTTATATAACAGTTTTATAAATGTTTTCTTAAATATTTATAAGACATTTATAAATGTTCTAAAAACTGTTTTATTATAGAAGCAAACAACATATATAGAGCAAGTCTAACAGGCGATTTGTTTTATAATCTGCGCCAATTCCATGCTCATAAGAGCTGTAAGAACATTGTGAAAGTGTTAATAAAATAGTGAATTTTTTATAAAATACGTTCGGTAAACGTTCTAAGAACCATTATAAAATTTGAATTGTTAGTTGGGAAGTAAAAGATCTCAAAGCAATGGTCTTTTTAGGTTTAGGAAGGGGAATGATATTTTTTAATTTTAAATGTCTGCTTTTTTTGGGTGAATCTATTTCATGCTGATACATGAGCAGAGCACGTGCATGAAGCTGTCAAACAGTGAATAAATCTGCTATTTTGAATAATTCGGACGTGGGGTAGGTGATGGGTTTTCTGTAGATAATCTTCAGTATAGATATAGATAAGGTTCAGTATCCATTTTTGGATTATTTCCGGTTGTTTGTAGTACAAATTAGCGAATCCCTTACAAACGAGTAATCCATAGTTAAACTGTGGTTCTGCCAATGCAATGTAAACTTTTCTCAGTTCTACTACATCACAAATTTCTCTTACAGATTTAAAATAAGTTTAATATAATCACGCCATCTCTCCTGGGGTCTACATACAATTATTTTACTTAGCATGGGTTTCCATTGCATTATTATCTTCGCCCATCGCCACTTTGATCTTGCTATCGATGCCAAAATGACGGATATTTTGGTGCATTTAAGAATGTCTGTGTTTCGGACTTTTTCTTTTAGGCTGATCTCCAGCATTGCTCGCTTCTTTGCATACTCTTAATAGAGTTGCGCCGTTAACAGTTAAAATTGCTGTTTTAAGGCCGTACTGGGGGAATGCAAGTCTCGTATATCTTCTTCTTGAGGCATATGGGAACTTCACGATATTACTCATCTTGCCAAACGTTGCTCAAGGCAGATTCGCCTTGTGACCCTTATATTTTATGTCCTAGGTATTAATACATACATTCACATATATCTAATCTATCTATATATATATATATATATATATATATATATATATATATATATATATATATATATATATATATATATATATATATATATATATATATATATATGTATATTTCGGGCTGCTATCTCATTTTCAAGAGTATCCCATATATCTCGGCATCGATATATAGGTAGGTGTTTTATTTTTGTAGTATAATTTTAGTCCGTGATAAATTTCCAAAAAAATTTTTACTTCCATATAATATTGACTCTGATGAATCCATGGTTTATTGCGATCGTCATCGCTCAAAAACTTTCCTACGACAATGTTTCTTTCAGGTCATCATCTGAAAATAACTATTGATGGACATCGAAACGAAACACCAAAGTCAACAATATCGGGAGACAACGTTCAACAAGTGCCTTCATACACTGAATCATGTAAAGAATATCATGGGCGTAGAGCGCATTGACTGGTTTCGCTAATAAAATATTTATCTAAGGATATAATTTCCTTGTTATAGGACAGTCATTGGCCTGGGAAAGAGAATATTTTACTTCTAATGGTATCCTCACGGTATTTACTAGTCGTACGCGTATTAATCATATGAATAATATATGAGAAATAAGTCATTGCAACGTACAGCGTGTGTTAGAGGAACTTCGTCATTTTAGAATTAAATGTTATGAATGCTTATACGGTATTCATAATTTGAAGATGGATTTTAAGTGTATTATTTCTGAAATTGAATATTAGGAAACATAACCTGATTCATTTTGAATTAGAAAGGAAATTATAACACTTGTTTTTAAGAGATCTTTTTTATTTGGAAGTTCCGACTCTTCCAGGGCTTCTTCAGTTACCTACTGAAAGTTCAACAAAGCATACTAAACGGGAAAGTATTTGAATGGATTGAGAAATTAAGTATCTGTATTCTTGGAACTCCCAGACAGGTGTGGTCATTAAATGGCGTAGAAACTCCAAATGGTTGCATAATTAAGATCTACTTGATCGCCTAGCAAATTTCCGGAATATTTAAGTACATTTCTTGATCTTTCTTGTCTTCCAGACATTTCATTATAATCCTTCATTTCAAATTCCAGATTGAAGTAATGATATTCTTCTAAATGGTCAGCATATTTCGAATTATTTATTTGCTTATTTAGTAGAAGGAAATAATTCTTTCAATAAGGAATTTTAAATATTGCATTCATTGTATAAAGGTTCAGTACAAATTATTTTTGAAGAAATTTCATTATGAGTGTTCGAAGAATCCCTTGAAGAGGAGAAACGCTTCTCACCATGTAACAATATTTAGTGTGAATCTCTTGAATACAAGTGTTTTTGTTTCATTTTTCATACAACTTCCGAGTGCTTTCAAGATAGTTTTCCTTTTTCTTCGATTGACGATAAAATAACCATTTTTTAGGCAAATATCCATTTGTAAAGCTTCATAACTACTGGTAAAATAAATAAAATCGTGAGCAGCAGATCTTCCTCATAGAGATTATATTTTTCCATAATTTTTTTACATAAAAAACCGAGTCACTGTGGTAGGGCTAAGTAGATGCATAAATCTTGAAAACCTACAATAATGCATGAATTTTATACATAAAAATTGCAGCGGTTAAAAAAATCAATTGAAACCTGCAATAATCACTTTTCAACCCTCTAGTTTCACTAGCAGAAGTGGAGGTGTGCATAGCCATGAAAAAATTTAAAATATATATTAAACTGGAGGCGGTTGAGGAAATTAGTTGAATTAAATACAGGACAAATTCATAACATCAGTTCAATATATTTAAGAACTTTCAATCATATAATTTAAACTGCGTAGGTGTGAAACTCCTCAAAATCACGAAAAAACAAGTAATCTGTACAGGGTGTCCCAAATTCGAGGCGTATCATTGGGATCTCGGAAACTATAAGAGATACAAACTCGGTTAAATTGGGGCAAAGTTGCGGAATTTCACGCCAATCAAAATGCCGTCTTGAAAGTTTGAAAATTCTGAATCCTTCCGAAGATATTCGAAAAAAACCGAATATCCGCGATTTGTTAATTTCAATTTGTAAAATTTTTTAGTTTTTAATGAAAATATATTCTCGAAGCTTTCACTGAAAAAAAACATTTTTTTACCTTTTTAAAAAGAAATTCATAATAAAATCAAATTTCAAATTCATTTACAGACATAAATTTTAGCAAATTATTTTTTTCTGAGTTTCCTTAAATAAGTAGAGCAAAATAAGTTCCACATTTTCATAGCCATTTTTTGTCTTGGCGTCATCAGACTTTTGATCGGACGTTTCGTTCCATGGCCATCATCAACAATTTGCACTGATGATGGATTTTCGCCACGAGAAGTCAAATAAATGCCAAGTGTTTTATGTCATTGAATTTAAAATTAAAATCAAAGTTGATCAAGCATGAAGTGGAATTTTTAGCCAATTTAAAAAAACAAAGTTGATGATGATTGCGAAGAAACGAAACGTCGGATTGAAAATGTAGCAGCGCCATCTTGTAAAACAGAAAAAGTGACAGTGAGAATATGGAATTTATTTTTTTATATCACTTCAAATAGAGTCAGTGAAAATTAGCTAATCCCTCACAAACGAGTACTCCATAGTTAAAATGTGGTTCTGCCAATGCAATGTAAACTTTTCTCAGTTCTACTACATCACAAATTTCTCTTAGAGATTTAAAATAAGTCTTTAAGATTTAAAATAAATCTTGTAAAACAGAAAAAGTGACAGTGAGAATATGGAATATATTTTTTTATATCACTTCAAATAGAGTCAGAAAAAAATAAAAACGAAATCGCGGATATTCGGTTTTTTTCGAATATCTTCGGAAGGATTCGGAATTTTCAACTTTTAAGACGGCATTTTGATTGGCGTGAAATTCCGCAACTTTGCCCTAATTTAACCGAGTTTGTATCTCTTATAGTTTTCGAGATACTAATGATACGCTTCGAATTTGGGACACCTTGTACATAAAAACAGAGGCGGTCAAAGAAAGAAGTTTATAGCGCCTAAATGCAGTTTCCTAGCATTAGCCAATATGTACCGGGGAAAAATATAGAGTATATATATATATATATATATATATATATATATATATATATATATATATATATATATATATGCAGTGTGTCCACGGATAGGGTGCCCAAGAGGAAAAACTTTTTTATTTTCAGTTTTAGAGAAAAATGTTATTCCTGATAAAAAGTTTTGCTTGTTCAAAAACCCCATAAAATTAAATAAAATTCAAGTTTTGCAAAACCTGATCATTTTATATACAATTTTATGTAAAACCTAATGAATTTATGCAGTTCGGAAATGTAATAATTATCTAGTGAGTGACTTTTGCGATTTCCTAGGTAACTGTCAACATGAGTGAATAATTTCATAATTGTCAATCTTTTTGAAAAATGCTTACTTTATATTAAATAATATATATTGTAAAGTGCTATGACATTGGAGCTATTTCGTATAAGTACGCAGTTCATATTTAATGAAAAATATGTACCAGTTACGAGGAATGGATTAAAAAAATCGTTAAAGAAATTCGATGAGACCGGATCTGTTGAATACAAAAAAAATCGAAATAGACGTAGGGTAGAGCGTGGCTTAAAGGTCCACGGGTATAAAGGTCCACCATTCATATCTAACAAACTAGTGACGTATCGTTTCTTCTATCTATACGAGTGGTCAGCAGATGTCGCTAGGAGCGTAACGAGACATCGTTGACAGTCGAGCGACGACGCTAGTAGGACTTACATGACTGCGTCTCAAAATTTTAACGTAAGTAAATTATTCAATTACTATTCTTTTTAGTTCCGGGCAGTGTTATTTCATTTTCCATGCCTAAACTCCGTATATTGGTATAGGTTATTTATTTGTTTTTCACGTTTTATCATTAATATTAAGTTAGATTAAACAGTATTTTTATTATCACCTGCAAAAAACACTTTTACGCGGTTGGGGTAAAAAGTTCCAATGTGGACCTTTTAGCCCACATTGAATTTTTTCACCCCATAATTAATATATAGGTTATTAAAAATATTTTTGTTTCAGAATGCGCAACTATAAAAGGAAAGCTGATCGTGGCACTAAATCTTTCGAGTTGATGCAACGTGCAGCTGATTTAGTTATCAATGAAAATGTATCATTAAGGCAGGCATGTCGTTACTTTGAATTGAATAAAACTTCATTATCAAGATTTATCAAAAGAATGGAGAATGATCCTGTCAATTTGAGATTTGGCTTTGGTACTCCTAGGCAGATATTCAATAAAGAACAAGAAGCCAGCCTCACAGAATAGTTGCTCAAACTTTTCAACAAATTTTTCACGGGATAGGTCCTAGAGAAGTTCGTCGCATGGCTTATGACTGTGCCATCAAATATGCAATAAGTGTATCAGAAACGTGGCATTCCAACAAAATGGCTGGTACAGGTCCGTCGATTCCACCTATGTTCACCTTTCCGCAAAAAGTTCCAAGACCATTTAGGCTGTTGTATTTGCAAGTAAATACAACAGAGGTTGTATTTACTTTGTTTTTAATAATTTTGATTCAGATAACGATGAGTCTGACTGAGATAAAATAGAGTTACCAAAAAGTATTTATTAAGTTACTATGTTGTTATTATAATTAAGGAAGAATTTTATTGTTGTATTTAAAAGCGTTTGAAAATAAAAATTTGATTGTTGTGTTAAAAACGTTTAAGGAAAAGAATTTTTTTCCTGGGTTAAGAAATGTTTATGAAAAAGCATTTTAATTTTGTGTTTGAAAACGTTTAATATCTTTCGTTTTTCATAAGATTTTGAAGATTTGAGGAAGATAAAATCTTTATGAAATTAAAATTAAATACTGGACCTTTTCGCCCCTTGGATGTTCCTTTTTACCCCTACCACGAGGCAAAAAGAGACAGACGACAAGGTCAAGAAAAATTGTGAAATTATATATTTCTCTTATGATAGTTAAACCAGAAATTTGTTTAAACATCACAGAATAACTGTTTTTTCGATTAGTGTTGTATTTATTGATAAAGTAAATACCGTTTTCACAGTATAATTCTCAATAGTCAAATTGGACCTTCAAGCCCCGCCCTACCCTACTCAGAGAACGATTATGCAAGTTCTGTCCTAGCTATGCATTCAGTACGGGAAAATCCGAAGTTGAGTTTAGGAAAAAGAGCAGCACAAGTTGGTTTTAGCAAGAGCCACTTACACAAAATATTCGTGCTCATCCTTTCAAACCGATATTTATTCACACCTTACAAGATTATGATACGAGGCTTAACTGTTGTGCATTGGTGAAAATCTTATGAATGACCACCACAATATTTTATTTTCTGACGAATCAATGTTCACGACAAATTTAAACCATAATATTAAATATCTAAAAGAAGCAATAAATAATGCCGTAAATGAAACCACCCCAAACATGCTAAGAAACGCTTATAAAGAATTTAGAAATAGAGTGGAGAGATGTTTTGAGGTTGGTGGCGGCTATGTAGAATAGTTGTTTTTTTATTTACTGTATATTTTCCCACATTTTTCTGTATTATTAGTTTTGTTTATAATTATACTTAAATTACTGAATGCATGTTGAAAAGGAACGACAATTATTAAATTATTGACCGACGTTGACAGTTACCTAAGAAATCGCAAAAGTCACTTACTAGATAATTATTAATTTTCGTAATTCCATACTGTAATTTTGATTTTTCGTAATCCCATACTGTTATTTTGATTTGACGGTATTCAGATGACAATTGAAAAGTCTGTGTTAACGGCCGGCGGCCGTTAAGAAATCACTTGTTCAAATATTTATTTCAAAACATTATTCTGCTTACAATAACAACATTGAAATCTTGGTCCACAGCGAGTTGGGAGAATAAACCTCTGATTTTCATTTCGCATAGGCTAATAATACATCTTCATCAACCACCTTTACATTCTTGCTTTTACGCCACATTTCAAAATTTTCATATTCTTTTTGATATCGCTCTTGAGTTATTTTCGGCAGTTAATCAACACTCGCTGCTGCACATGATTCTCCCAATATTTCTAAAGGAATTTGATTTTGTTCCTCAATTTCATCCATGGTCGTCGTTAAAGCGAAATCGAGAACACAAAAAACTGACGTTGTTTATAAAACTGTGAAACTGTTCCATGACAACAGAGTGCACGACGTTGGGATTTTTCTGTAGAATTGCGAGGTACGGGTTTTTTCTTTCTTCGGAATCAAAATATAATCTTTCAACGGGATTACGAAAAATTTTTAACGACACACGGCCGATACACAAATAACGGATTCGGTTAGTTATAATATCCAATACAATATACAATATCCAACCTCATCCGTTATTTGCTACATATCGGCCTTGTTACGTTAATAACTATAACGTAACAAGGCCGATATGTAGCAAATAACGGATGCGGTTGTATAACTAACCGAATCCGTTATTTGCGTATCGGCCGTGTGTCGTTAAAAATTTTTCGTAATCCCGTTGAAAGATTATATTTTGATTCCGAAGAAAGAAAAAAACCCGTACCTCGCAATTCTACAGAAAAATCCCAACGTCGTGCACTCTGTTGTCATGGAACAGTTTGACAGTTTTATAAACAACGTCAGTTTTTTGTGTTCTCAAGTTCGCTTTAACGACGACCATGGATGAAATTGATGAAATTGAGGAACAAAATCAAATTCCTTTAGAAATATTGGGAGAATCATGTGCAGTGCAACGAGTGTTGATTAACTGCCGAAAATAACTCAAGAGCGATATCAAAAAGAATATGAAAATTTTGAAATGTGGCGTAAAAGCAAGAATGTAGAGGTGGTTAATGAACATGAATCATTAGTCTATGCGAAATGAAAATCAGAGGTTTATTCTCCCAACTCGCTGTGGACCAAGATTTCAATGTTGTTATTGTAAGCAGAATGATGTTTTGAAATAAATATTTGAACAAGTGATTTCTTAACGGCCGGCGGCCGTTAACACTGACTTTTCAATTGTCATCTGAATACCGTTAAATCAAAATAACAGTATGGGATTACGAAAAATTTATTTTAGTGAAATATTGAATCTTTGTACCTGTAACGTTTACCCACTTTTATATAATTATCTACCTTCTAATAGATTATGTTTAGGTTTCGCAATTCTCATTTGAACTCCCCATTTCTATATTTGTAAGATATTCAATTTGTAAAGTTGGTTTGATTTAATTATCAGAAGCAGCAACTGTTGGCGAAACAATTGTTAAGTAACAGAATATAGTGAAATCAAAAAAAAAATTACATTGTTAACTATTATGTTTGCATTCATTATACCATAAAGGCGCAATTCCATTGGGGCTACATTAAGCAACATGCAGCATGTTACACGTCGTCTTGTGTTTCCTATTTGTAGTTGTGCGACTATGCCGCACAAATTTAAAAACTGTCGAACGAGCAACTTGTCGCTCACTGTCGCATGCGCTTTGTAGCATATGTTTGTAGCATGCATCTATATCAATTTAATAGAGGCAACTTCAGTTTGCGCCATCATGTCTTTTCAAAAGGATGTGACTGCTGCATACTGGGCAAAAGCTTTGAGTAGAAAAAGGAAAAGAAGGAAGCCAAGGAGATGGAGGAGACAATTATATGTTGGTGGTCAAAAAGCTCAGAAAGATTCATACAAATAAGTGATTGCCGACGATAAAACTCTGCTTCGAAATTTTACTCGAAAGAGCCGAGAGGATTTTGAATACTTGTTAAGGAAGATCTCGTAAAACCTGGTAACTTTCTTGGAGCAATACCACCTCGTGTTAGGTTATCAGTAGATAACATTAAGATATTTGGCTACCGGCGATAGCTATCCTTCACTTATGTATCTGTTCCGGATATATGACATTTTATTATTCCATAACTCCGGGTAATTATGATAATCTTCAATGAACAAAGTTTCCTCAATATTCCACTCCATGTCGCAGGATACAAGTCGCACCGAACCGATGACTGTCGGATAAACGCCGACCCTGTTCGACACGATGAATATTGTCGAACACTGACGCATGTGTCTGGGCAATACCGGTCAACATGTAGCTTGCGTCATTGTCGCATGCTGCATGTTGCTTTATGTTGCTCCAATTGAAAGACTGAGTGTAGCATGCGTCTTCGTCGCATGCTACATGTCGCTTAAATGTTGCCTCAGTGGAATTGCGCCTTAACGGTCACTCATCATACCATAAGAGACCTTGTCACGTCTTATTCTGACGCATGTATCTATTCATCACCATTGTGTATACAACTTCGTCATCAATTTATCTGATTTATACTGAATCATTGTATGTTAATCATAATCATAAAACTATAATAAATAAAAACTCCATAAAATTTCTAGGTATCCATATTGACTGCTGTATCAGCTGGGAGCAACATATTGCAAAACTCAAAAAAGAATAATCAGGTGTATGCTTGGTCTTCATGCACGAACTTCGTGCAGGCCATTGCTTAAAGAATTAGATATACTAACCGTCCCTGGACTATACTTTTTAGAACTGTTCATCTTTTTTGGAAAAAACTTGCACATGTTCTCGACTAATCAGGACGGTTATGCTGATAACATGGTCATATCCACCAGAAGTAGAGAAGAACTCCGGATCCCTTTACATCATTCCACGTATTTTGAAAGAGGTGCTTATTATCGGGGTATTAAGGCCTATAATCTCTTACCCGCTGATATTAGGAATGTGGAGGGAATTTATAGGTTCAAAAGGGCAGCCTCAAGATTCGTAAAAGATAAATGCTTATATTCCTTTAACTTTTAAATTGTTATTTTGATATTTCATTGTCTGTATTGTTATGGTATTTTCTTTCTATTGTCGGTTGTGTAGTACAACCCTTATATTTTGTATATTTATACCTACTTGTTGTAATAATTTGTTTTTTTAAATTTTACATACTATTATGACGTTGCTTTTTTTCAAACTTTTGAATTGTGTTGGTAAGAAGATAAATAAATAAATAAATTTAAAACATAAGTATTAAGTATCGTTAAAAGGTCTGCGATGCCGATGGCGCCAGATTCCTATATACTTTTCGATAAAATCATAAAATGTTAGCAATTAACTCACTTCTCTAAACAATTTCAACAGGGAGCCTGGGTTCAGTTGTGTTTTATCTATTATTTTGATGGCAACTTCTTTGCCGGTAGGCACGTGTTTCGCCAGCTTGACTTTGGCGAAGTTTCCCTTGCCAATTGTCTTAAGTAACTTATATTTGCCGATTGTCGGTTCTTCCCCCACCCTGGGTCGGTTCCTGGTCGAGGCTGAGCTGCTTCTACTCTGATCGCTGGATCCATCACTACCCTGAAAATAACAGAATAATTTTTATAAATGTTTTTTCATCTGATAGACTTTTTGTGACGTTATGTGGGTTTACTTTTAATTCGTGATTTCTAAATAAACACATAATGAGTATTTGATAATTACCGAGAAACTTTCATTTATTCTCATAAGATTAAACGCATATTCACGATAGTGCTGTCTGATAAACAAAACGAATGCGAATTAGGAAATGTTGGAAACGTCAGATTCCTGGGCATCGACCTACCTATTTCACTAAGTGACTTGCTTATATAAATCGAATCTGAAGTCCCAACCCGCATAGACTTCAGAGTTAACTGTTGATAGGTAGATTGAGACCACATACCCGAAATCAGACCTGTGTCGATCGATCATTGGTCGAGACCCGGGTCGATCATGACCCATTCGTATGGTGATCGGGTTAAAAAGATTCGATTATTTCGATCATTTGGGTCGCAGGTCGCAGTTCCTTTGTAACGAATGACGAATGCTAAACCGGTGAACCGGGTAGAATATATATTAATAAGATAACCTATATGAGTGAAAAACAACATAAAAATGTTAAAAAAAGGAAATAACTAATAGTTTTTAATATCAAAAATGATAATTTACTCCAAATTGTGATTAAGAAATAAAATTTGAAAGACTCTTTTCGGTTTTAAAGAGCTTCTTTTATTGTAGATAGACGCTTCATTAATGTATATAAATGTGGATAGAGGAGACGACGATAATATCAACTAAGTTCACTAAAACACGCAAGCAAAACCTGAATATAAAATCACGTGTCGCGGGTCATACCTATATAATATGTCACTAATTCGATCTTAAATTGAATTCGATCTCGATCACGACGCGATCGAGTTCGCGACCCAAAAGACAGAGAGATCGACAGTACATATATCAGCATGTCACTGATTCTATCTTAAACTGAACTCGATCTCGATGAGGACGCGATCGATCGAGTTCGCGACCCAAAAGACTGAGAGATCGACAGTACATATATCAGCATGTCACTGATTCTATCTTAAACTGAACTCGATCTCGATGAGGACGCGATCGATCGAGTTCGCGACCCAAAAGACTGAGAGATCGACAGGTCGCGACTCTTCTACGCGAGCGTTCCTGAAAAAATCGGTTCCTTTTGGATTACGTGTCAAAATTCAAAACAACAAGAGAAAGAGTGCGATGAATGAAAGCATGTAAACGATTGTATCAGCAAGCAATTAGTTATATACTGTTGTGTAAAAACATATGAAAATAAAGTCCAATTTGGTTAGTCTTGTCAAGTAAATCGGGATCCGGTTAGATAAGAACGGGTGTTTTAGAAATTCGTAATTCGATCACTCGTGTATAGGTTGCGATCGAATCAAAAAGATTAGATCAATCACGATCGACACAGGTCTACCCGAAATACCACTTAGTTTCCCTAACTCCTGGAGATGGCTTCGCAAATTTAGCCATAACTTCTAGACTTGATAAATCATGTGATAATCTCGAGAACACACACGCGCGCATATATATATATATACATATATATATATATATATATATATATATATATATATATATATATATATATATATATACATACAATATATACATATATACATATACGAGGATATATTGAAAAATTCTTAGCCTACTATAGAACCAAACAAAATTTCAATGTCAAAATATTTTATTACTCAACATATTCTTCTCTTAATTGTATACATTCATTACAGCGAACCTGCAACGTCTCTAGACCTTTAAAAAAAAATGTTTCTTCTTGCTCTGCAAACCAGACCTCCACAGCTTTTATTACCTCCTCGTTGGAAGAAAATTTACGACATTTTAAACTTTTTTTCAGTTGAGGAAAGAGATGAAACCCGAAATCACGAATTTTTGCATGGCAACATGAGATTTGTGTGCAGGGGCGTTGTCCTGCAAAAATAAAACATCTTTGGATAGCTTTCCGCGTCTTTTCTCTCTAATTTTTTCCCGTAGAGTGGTCGGTAATGTCGAATAGTAATCTCCAGTTATTGTTCTACCCTTATCTAAAAAATCAATCATGATTACTCCATGGCAATCCCAAAAAACTGAAGCAAGAACTTTTCCTGCAGATTTTTGGACACGAAACTTCTTAGGTCTTGGAGAACCGGAGTGTCGCCATTCCATCGATTGTTGCTTTGTTTCTGGATCGTAGAAATGTACCCAAGTCTCATCCATAGTAACAATTCGGTTTAAGAAGTCTACATCGTTTTCCAAATCGAGCACAGATCGAACGCGATGCTACTACCTACCCTTGCACGCTTTTGGTCAACTTTCAAACATGTGGGGATCCATTTTGCAGCAATTTTTCTCATGTCCAAATTGACGTGAACTATATGATGAACGCGTTCGTATGAAATATTCAGTGATGCAGACATCCGTTTTAGCCCAATTCGACGGTCTGTTAAAATCATGTCATGAACTGCATCTATTTTCGGGGACTGACACAGAAACTGGCCTTCCCGATCAGTCATCATCTTCAATGGAAAATTTACCCCTTTTGAAGCTTGCAGTCCAATTTTTCACGGTCGCATGCGAAGGACATTGATCACCAAGGGTATTAAGCATATCTTCGTAAATCTGCTTACCTCTTAACCCTTTTAAATACAGGTACTTGATGATGGCTCGATACTCCAATTTTTCGATTTTCACAATTTTTTCTTTTAATTTATTGCATAACTCTGGATTACTTTTTTGATGTCAAACTTTACACTGACACTTCTAATAAGTATAAATATATATATATATATATATATATATATATATATATATATATATATATATATATATATATTATATATGTAGGTACGTATAATCCCAAGAAATATATTGAATATGACCTGAATGCAAATCTAGAATATTTATGTTTTTACGAAATATACATATTATTTTTATCGAATGCAAACCTCTTTATTTTTCGATATATTTGGTCATCAATCGATCATTGAGTGTGTGTGTAGTTCATGTGTGTGTTGTTCATGTGTGTGTGTGTATGTATGTGCTTGTGTTGAATAGTCCTTGAGCAAAATATGAAAAATTAGTTTAACGCTAAAATATTCGTATTATAAACACAAAGACTTCCAGATGTATGATATTTCAAACTGTTGATTTACAAACGTTTCGAAGGTGCTAATATATTTTGCCATTTTTGCCGTAAAAAGTGAAAGGAAAGATTAGAATACTAATGATTTCATTTGAATTCGAATTAGCCATTCTGTACGAACGATGACTGCCTCATTTGAATATATAATATTTAGGTATCATTATCTGCAACACACTCATGCAACGGGCATTTCCTCTGTCTCGTTGTTTACTCTGGGGCACCCGAAAATATATAAAATTTGATAAACTTGATTAATAAATGGAAAACAAGTTCGGGAAATTTCTATCATAAATAACATATTATCTTGATTGATTCAAAAGAATGAACAGAAAGAGTTTCACGTCTACCAAATCATGAAATTAACAGTTTTATTCCGGTAGCCAGCGGTAAGGTGAACCGCCTTATCTGTTTGTACACCGAGGATTGTGGGTTCGAGTCCCACCTCGCTCTTGGGTGTTGTGTATGTCCCGAATTTAGTGGTTATATATGATTAAAAATTGTTGGGTAATGTACATAGTTTACAAGCCCATTGGCCGTTCGGAGCCGGCGTTAAACTGTAGGTCCCTCGAGTTAAAAAAAAAAACAGTTTTATTCAAAATAGGTACATAGGACTTTTTTTGAAAACAAGTTCTATGTAACTATCTCCATTCAAGATAGGTACATAGAAATAGTTTTAAACAATATTTACTCTCTGAACCAAAATCACTCTGGAATTTATATCACATGACATTCCATGTTTATTGATTCGACATAATGTACAGAAAGAAATTGAAGTCTACCAAATCGGGACATGAATAGTTCAATTCGAGATAGGCACATAATAGTATATTACATAAGTGTGGTAACTAGGTTTTTAGCACACGCTAAGTGAAGTTTGAAAAACGAGCCGCAGGCGAAATATACTATTTCATCTACAACCGTTCGTTTTGATTGAATACAAATTAATTATAGTCTAAAATTTCCCAATTTGGTCACCAGCAATGTTTCAACTTTTTTTATTGTTATAAAAATTAGGATGTCATAGCGACAAAAAAAAGCAACGCCACTTTGAAGTTGTCAGTCAAAATGTCAGTCGAAAATATGGAGATTTCACGGCTAGTTGAAGCTGCTACGGCGAACTTGCTACCACAGAAATCCGGAATTCGCTACGAAAAGGCCTATGATATGTTAATCGAATGGTGCTCCCATAAAAAGTGGATAACATTAATGAAGATGTATTATATGCCTATTTTGAAGACAAGTTCAAGGAAAAGAAGTCGCTTTGGTGCTATTATTCAAAGTTGTTAAGTTTTTAAGTTATGTTTGTGTGTTAATTTAGAATTGCCAATAATTATCATTTCAATAAAAATTCAACAAAAATTTGTTTAATAATTTTTTACCGCACTCGTGCGTTAAACTGATTTTTACGCACTAGTGCGTTAAAGTAATAGTTACCGCACTAATGTGGGTGTGTAAAAACATGATTCACGCACGGTTGTAGATAAAAGTAGTTTTCAAACAATATTTACTCTCTGACCCACAACCAATCTAGAATTTCTATCAGATGACATTTCATGTTAATTGATTCAATATAATGTGCAGTGTGTAGATATCTACGAAAGCAGGACATAATACTTCCATTCGAGATGAGTACATAGAACTAATTTCCAAACAACTTGTCTCTCTGAACCAAAATCACTCTGGAATTTCTATGACTAATGACACTTCATGTTGACCGATTCAACAAAATGTACGGGAAAAAATCAAGTATCCCAAATCACTACATCTACACATACTTAGAATTAGTTTGCAAAGAATATTTTTCTTCGAACCCAAATCAAGACTTCCATCGAAAAATCAAATTATATGTTGATTCTATATCTTATACTCCGAAATTACTACATTTCCACTCGAGAAACCAAGAACTAGTTAAAAAATATTAATAATATTTGGCCCAGATTATCGGGAAATAACAAATACTCATTGGAAACAACATCCTAAAGAATCAATCCCGCTGCATTTATGTTGATATAGTTTTCATTTCCCAAGGCCGGTTTCCATCAACACATAATCGTAAAATAATATCTATTCGTAGAACCGTAGCAATTAACAATAACGTAATATTATATTTTTTTTGTATCCATTACTCCCGTGGATAATTTATCTATGATGATGCCAATAAAGACAGTTTTTGTAATTTTGAGGTAATCAGAATATTCAGAGAAATATTGTGACCAACGAAACATCTAATTCTGCTCTTTTTTTTACAATCAGTTTATATACAAGTTATGAATTTCCTTAGTGATAAAGAAATGAAAGAAAATAGAAAATTTCAGTCAGACATGAAAGAAGAGCCGACAATAGAAATATGAGAAACACAATCGTACCTATATAACAACAAGAAACTGATTTCAATAAAAAAGATAAGAATTTATTATTTTACAAGGCATTATATCACTTGCAAAAGTGGTTTTCAAGAAAGTCGAATAATATTTCCATAATTTAAACTCTCATTTAAAATCTAACACCTTTAAAGTTTATTCAAGGTCATCGATAGACAGTATTAACTCCAATGATCAACTCTATATTATTCTATGAAATCAGTAGCCTTCAAGGAAAATTTTAGAATTAAATTATTATCCAATAAACAATGTTTGAAATTCTCAGATAAACGTATAATTTATATAAATATTTTTTGAAAAATATTACATGTAAAATTGAGGGTAACAATCAAAATTAATCGGTGAGTATTAATATTGAATAAATATTATCACTTGAAAGATCAATTAGAATTTGCATCTCTAAAAACATTAATCAATAAGCAAAAGATTATGGAACCAAGCGGTCACCCAACCAAGAATTAGGAGTACAAGCATTTTCAGCGTGCTTTTGTCGTAAACAAGAGATTACACTGTTTCTCTCACACATTTCCTTCGTATTTACAAAATTACTACCAATAATATCCTACATATTGAGAATAACAATGAGTAGTTCATGTCAGATTTTGCAGGAAAACTCTACCCATCCAATGACTTCTTTGAAGAGAAATATTTTCGATAAACTATTCAATTTATAAAGTCTTGAAGATAATGGGTAAACTTCAACCCGACAGTATTCAATCGATGTTTTGTAACAAACAAGTCGGTGAACAAAGTATTGAATGAAAAATAAGTCGTATTAATATAAACTTCCAATTAAAACTCTTAGGGCATCAAAGTAATTTCATAGCAATTCAAATCCACACCAAAGTTCTGAAAGTAATTTGTATATTCAAATGAAACCATCGAAGACAGTTTCTGAATGTAAGTCTCCACAAATTTAGAAGAGATTATTCTCTATATTTGGAGAAAAAAATAAACAAGACCCAATTTTGAAATAGAAATATTCATCCATTTCTTTTGAAGATTCAGTGTCTCCCTCTATTCACAGTGTAACAAATCAAATTCTGCATTTGCGCATTATGGAACTATTCGCAGCCTCATTTTCTATCATAAAACGTAAAGCTAGATTGCTTTGCTTACTGGTTTTGTAGGTGTCAAGGCAACACAAATTTGACAATTCAACAAAATAATTGTCAGAAACATTTATTAAGTCACTTATCTACGCATTATAGGACTGTGCGTTTTTGGTGAGTACTCGAGTATCAAGAAATAACTTGTTGTAGTAAAATTTATAAAATTTTTCTTGCAGATTACATTATGTCGGATTCGGAACCCAACTGTACACCGCCCGACGTTCTTGAAATTGCCGTGAGCGTACAAAAAAGTGTCATTTTTTTGTACGCTCAAGGCCGGACAAAAAAGTAAAAACAAAATGCCGTCACTTTTTGACGTTTGCGGAAATAGTATTCTACACAATGAGCACAAAATGATGCTCATTTTGCACGAGTATGAAATTTGCAATTCATACGAGTGCAAAATAATAATTATGTTTGAAACAGAGTTATTTCAAATTTAATAATATAATATACAAACAAGAAGACGGATTGCCCATGGGATCACCGTTATCGCCTTTGTTGAGTGAAATTTTCATGAATAACTTAAAAGAAAAAATTTTCAATATTGATAATAATTTAATTACTAACGTTTTATTATGGAGACGTTATGTAGATGATATTTTTTGTATTTGGACCGGTACAGATAGGCAGTTAGATAATTTCCTTAAATATATAAATACTTTCTACAACTCGATTCAATTTACAAAAGAAGTAGAAAACGAAAACGGTACCTAGAATTTCTTAGACGTTCAGATTGCTAGGAATTTGAATTCTCTTACTTTCAACATTTATAGAAAACCAACCTTCACAGATACTTTAATTCACAGCGACAGTAACCAACACATTAAAATAAAACTCAGTGCTTTTCATTCGTTCATACATAGGTTGTTCACGATTCCATTATCGGAAAAAAATTTTCAAACTGAAGTTAATACAATTAAATTATTAGCCATCAATAACGGTTACAATGAAAGTCCTATCGACAAGCTCATTGGGAAAAAACGAAGAAAGTATCTGTTGCATTCAATATACCCCACGCAAACTATTAATGAAGAACAAAAATACTTCCCAATAAATTATGTGCCTAATTTGAGTAGCAAAATTTGTAACAGACTATCGAAAAATAACGTTAAAACAATTTGTACAAATAAAAGAAACTTGAAGTCATTCTTGGTCAATAATAAAGCAAAATCTAACATCGGAGAAAACAGTGGTATTTACAAAATATTTTGCGACGAATGCCCTGCTTTCTATATTGGACAGACAGGAAGGAATATAAATATTCGTGTTGAAGAACATAAAAAGTCAATTTTACAAAACAAAAATACCACTGGCTTCTCTGAACATTGTATAAAATTCAATCACTTCCTGGATTTCAACAAAACCAAATTGTTACATTCAGGTAACAAGGGTAAACGTCTTGACCTTCTCGAAATTCTCGAAATAAGTTCCGCCCATAATAATCAATTACGCCTTGTAAACGAACAAATTGATTTTCAGGTATCACCTTTGCTTTTGTCTGTTTTATAAATTACGATGCAATACTCTCCTGTAGTCAGTCTTGATAATGAGTTCATAGCTCGAAACATGTCGACTTTTTATTACTGCTAAATACAGTATCTAAATATTTTTTATATTGTGAAACATAAGCCAAGTGTTTTTATTTTAAAGTTTATACTTTATTCTTTATGATGTTTCACCAAGTGATGTGCGAGAATTCAATCTCAGTTAATAATAATTTTGTTGGGAGTTGCATACTATACTTTTTCTTCGACGTAATATCACTATCAGTTTTCATTTTAATTAATAGTTTTTATAGAAAACAACTATGAAATTACTCATTATCCACAAAAACTTTGACAGAAACTATCTGCTGACATTTCATCAATTTGTCTCTGGACATCATAATTTGACAAGCCGTAGTCTAACGAAATATTCCATTTCGCATTTGTTACTTAGCAACTTGCCTACCAACCAATGCAAAAATGAAATTCTGTACAAAATGTGCTTGTTTATGATTGAAGTTATGGTTATAAAATGAACATTTATCGAGTTTGTCGTAGAAAAAGAGGATTTTTTTTGTATCTGTGTGTGAACTTTCCTTTCAGTCAGTTGAAAATTTTTTTAAAATATTTGTTTCACTCGGAAATGATTGCGCCCCTTTCGGGGGACGCGCTCCACCGTTTGAGAATCTCTGGTTTATTCAATTATTATGTCGAAACGCAGTTTAAACCTTCGATATTCCTGGACAAATAGGAAACAGTAAAAAGATGTATACATTGTCCGGATAAAGCATTTTACCTTTAAATTGAGTTTACGCCTCGGCAGGGCTGCCGACACAGGTTGGGCGCGGCCCTGCGCGTCCGAATTGGCCCGAACCACCGAGCTGACCTTTCTCTTAGCGTTCCAATTGCTCGCTTGCATGCTCTTCCGCTCGATGGCGCCTCTATCGAAGGGAACATCCGACGATTGAGCCTCCACGTCGCTCAAATCGTTCGCCTGCAGGTCGGGAACTTCCGCGCAATGCTTAATAGGATTCAGTAGCGTCTGCTGGGGATCCAAATATTCGTGCGACTTTTCCGTACGCCCATGGTGGATAGCAACAGTCGGTATTTTGGTCTTCAAATTACGCAGTATCTCGTCGAACTTTTTCAGCTGTTTGTTCTGCCTCTCATTATTGTCTATCTCAGATATGAGATTCTCTATCTGATCAAGGTGATTTAATGTGCTATTTTCCTCGTTATCACTTTTCGGTGGATTCAAGATCAAATTTAGTGCTATCGTAGGCGGCTTTGGCAACGCCTTCATCTTGTTCGGTTCAATATGGTATATGTTCACCTCTTTTTTCAATTTTTTATCGACCTTTGGAGACGTTACTGGCGATTTGAAAACGTTCAAAGGTTGCTGTATCTTGACGTTATCGACATCGATCTGCTTATAGCCGACCAGAACGTTCGCTTTCTTATTCAAATCCGTTGTTGCGTTACTTCTAGAACTACCTTGACATATCTTCTCCGACTTTTTATCGCGCAGCGAGTTGCTCCTGATGGCTCGACACGTTTCAGTCAGGGGAAATTCTTTCTTCGTATCTCTCGAAAATGTGAGTTTCGAGTGTCGTTCCGAGTATTTACCCGACTTCAAACTCGTCTCTCGCTGCTCCTTCAACATCTTTATACCTGTATCGAAATGCTCGTTGATTTTCGACTCTTTCTGACTGGTTTCATATGACATATTAATCGGCTCATTCGAAAACGAAGTCACAAAACATTATCGGGAATATTTCGCACTTCACCTCGTTGGTTTTCACTCGCGTCAGTTTCTCTTCGATCGATTACTCGAATCTGACGATTTATCACCAAGATATTCCGCTCTATTATCTATCGCCACGGCGCTTTATCATCAGCGATTATCTTGTAAATCAAACAAAATATACATGCAATAAAATCGAAATTGGCGGCTATATCTCGTCGTGTGCAAGGTTTATCTGCAGCGAGTCGCTTGACTGACTAAATATCCCTTATTATTAGCGAACTGGTTACGTAATAATTATTAGTCAAGGTGGAACTGAGAATTCAACCGCGATGTTTTACCGTACCCGTGATTCGTTTTACGGTCAGGAAGTGTCGTTTTAAGATCGCGCACGCCATTGTTGTTTCCCTGAGGTTCCGACGTTCGTTCCGGGACGAAGAGGCCGTAGAGTGACTCCGTTCCTCTCGCGTCCTACACTTTCTTATTGTTCGAGGAAAATCTTGACCTTGTACGAAATTGCGCCTACCGCGAAACCTACCGTGGAACTGAATGGAAACTTTTAGGCGTTCCACCAATGGAGCAGCCGCAATTGCTACGTGGAAAGTGGATTATCTGAAATTACAATGATCTCATAATGGGGACACTGGCGTTTCTCGGTAACGTACTGCCGCGTTCTACAGTGAAAACTATTATTTCCGCGGAATTATTATTATTCGTCGACATCGAGCGACAATTCGAAAAGGACGCGCTAATTAACACGATCATCTGAAAATTCGCACTGACGTGATCGGTGCCAAACGGAGACGAAATTTCCTGGAAATTGACAAATGTTTATCATCATCATCATCGTCAACTTAATTAGGAACACATGATAATTCAAGGACTTTTGCTGATAACTGATTACGACCGAGACGGTTAACTAGAAATTAAAGACAATAAAATTGAAAATAATACGCCTGTTATTGTTTCTCGGGAATAAACGAGGAGGTCTACTAGATTGAATATGAATGAGCGGCGCGTAATTTCCCCGAGTCGTTCAGCTTAAATGATCGTCATAATCAAGAGGGTACTGTAGAGTTTTCACGAATTCAAAGAACCTAAAACTATCGGGCTGGTTACAGAAACAAAGTTCCGTATTGTCTCGGAAACTTTTTTAAACATACCTGTAGTTTTGAATCTAAGTAACCTTTACTTGATGGAAATTCATATTCAGAAATAAGAAAACGTTTGTTTAAACTTAATTTCCACTATATTCACAATTAAATGACAATTCTTTCGACAACACAGTGCCTTCAGCAGATTTAGTTACAAACTAATTCTTAAAATACATCACAGTGCTTATATATTATCTGAAATATTCTACTTATAGATATTAATAGCAAGGGGTTGTATTTATGATTCCAAGAACGATCAATCAAATATACAAGTTGGCCAAAGTCAACGTTATATAGTACCTACACAAAGTGAACAAGGAAAATTCTTCAATAATTTAAAAAATTATCGAACAACTTTCCAAGAGAGCTGGTAACATGTATTCCGCGACGAGAATTCTACATTCAGATTATGCAGATTTTGAATCGGGGTGACTGGACTTTTTCTCTAATTCACCGTTCGATTGTGAATGTAGATTTCTCGTCGCGGAATACATATAACCAGCTCCCTTGGAAAGTTGTTTGATAATTTTTCAAATTATTGAAGTATTTTCTTTGTGCACTTCATGTAAAATGCTGTGCAATTTGACAGGGCATAGCCCAGAGGCTTCTGGGTGGTTACAAAATGTACAGCATTTTCCTGAAAAGCAACGAAAGTTTTTGGACCCTATCCCGACCATCTGGAAGACATACTGGATCTAACGGTACCAACAACTCTATGCCACAATGTGATTAAACCGGTGTATTTCTTCCAAGGCAGAGAAAAGTTGTGTGATACACAAAACTACCTATTTAAGGGTGCGCAATCTATTAGGAGCCACACGAGACAGATTTCTGTGTTTTTTTTTCGAAAACCAAGATCTTAATAGTAAGAACAGTTAAATCTGAATAGTAAAGATGACAAAAGTAGTATTTATATTTCACAAATATAATTCCTCAGAAGAACAAGGTGATAGTGGCTTGATTAAGCATTTGATGACTATATCTATCTATCTATCTATCTATCTATCTATCTATCTATCTATATATATATATATATATATATATATATATATATATAAAACAAGCAAAATTATCGATCTAGCCCGCATATGTCGAAGCAGCCGTTGACACGTGTTTCGGACTCTTTGGTCCTCATCATTTACTATTTCCCCGCGAGATAAATATTATATATATATATATATATATATATATATATATATATATATATATATATATATATATAGAGCAAATTGGGTGAATATGTCGCGCTGGGTAATACACGCTGCAGTTTGATATTTTAGTTCCAAATCAACATTTGGCAATAATATCCCTTCAGCCATATTAGTGCCAGATAGGAAACACGCGTGAATCATTCAAAAATCCAATATATCAGTTTGTTAGTGAATAACGTCAATATAAAGGTAACCACCGTGTAAAATATTTTCTAATGTTGGGTTATATATAGTAGTGAAGGAAGTTCTAAGAAGATTTCGTTAATTTTAATAGGAGTATACTGAATATTGATTATAACCTTACTTTCCTTTCGCTGAACACTCTGTTATAGGCATAATAAATATGTGTTTTCATTTTATTTGTCATAAGATGCAATATGGAGTATTATGCCTCATCTTTTTTTTTTTCTGATGAATCAGAATATTGTGGACAATCCTGTGGATACTATTTTGAACAAAAATCTCCAAAATGTGATTGGATGAAATGTGTGAAATATAATCATTGGGTTCACGGGATATGTACTCCATCGAACATATATTGTGCAGATTTTGTCCCAGATCAAGAACTAAGTACCTCTATAGTTTTGAAGACATAAGATATAATGTTATCTATATGTTATGTTGTAAGAATTTCGTACAATAGTTTATCTCCTAAGAGAATAGCATGTTGCCATACTACCTATGGTATGATGCCAAATTACCCATGATATGGGGTAAAATGGCAACAGTCTATCCTTGTGCATTTTTACTTGCAATCTTTTGCTGTGTGGGAATATGGCAGCAACGAATGACTCTGGACGGATACATTTATATTGTGTAAGCTCTAACGTGCAGCCATCATCTTTCATATAGGCGCGTTGATTATTAGAATGTGAGCATTTGAATTTTATGTTGCAGTATTACCCCACATTACTCTCTCTCTCTCTCTCTCTCTCTCTCTCTCTCTATATATATATATATATATATATATATACATATATATATATATATATATATATATATATATATATATTTTATATATATATATATATATATATATATTTTATATATATATATATATATATATATATATATATATATATATATATATATATATATATATATATATGTCACCGGAAAATAACAAGAACCGCAAGTTTATAAAATTCCTAGGAAATTTATAAACCTTCGTAGGATTCTAAACGAGAGATAAATTGTATTATTTTACGCCCACATTTTCGCAAATTGATAAACTTACCGAACTAACGCGTAAAATAATAAGTAAGCAATAACCAAACGCCATGTGCGCTCTGATTGGTTGAATAAGTCACGTGTTCCATCTCCTTCCTCTCCACGGCAATTGTTCGCCAGGGAACATAAACAAACCGGTGTGCTCGTGTGTTTTTGTAAAGTTTTTAATGTGGGAATTGTGAAAATAGTATTATTTTGCTAAGGTTACTAAACTAGACCCATAATGAGCGACCTAGAAGCTGCGGACAGTCAAAATGGTGAAAATAGTGCGGTAAATGCCAGAAAATTTGTTGACGAAGTGAAATTTACCACAGAGATACTAAAGTTTTATAGTGGCCATGACCAAAATAGTAAGAAGTCGGAATGGAAATGGACTGAGGAAAAAATTGAAAATGTCATTAAAATGATAGACTGTCAACATCGACCAATCAGAGAGCAGTGTGTTATTTGCCGTATTTTAAAGAAGCGTAAAATTAAAAGCTCTTCTGTGATTGGTCGAACCGTTTAGAATCTTACGAATGGATATCCGTTAGTTTATAAATTTACCACGAGACGTCGTAAATTGATAAATTTGCGAAAATGTGGGCGTAAAATAATACAATTTATCTCTCGTTTAGAATCCTACGAAGGTTTATAAATTTCCTAGAAAATTTATAAACTTGCGGATCTTATTATCTTCCGGTGAATATATATATATATATATATATATATATATATATATATATATATATATATATATATATATATATATGTATATATATATATATATATATATATATATTTATATATATTTATATATATATATATATATATATATATATATATATATATATATATATATATATATATATATATATATATATATATATATTTCAGTAACACAATTTATGAAAATGCCGCAAATCCTCGACTAACGGCAAATAGCAATCGATTTATTTAATTGAAGTTACTCATTCAATATAAAAGTTTTTATTTTTTCGTGGGGTTTCAAGGTATTGCTCACCCCCAGAGCTTCTCCAGATTGAGTATGAGGGTTGAAAATTGGAACGTGAATTGATATTGCGGAAGTTCATTTTGATATTCTAAATATATAAAAATGGTTTTTCGTGGGTTCTAAGCCTTTGTTCGCCACCTACGCCCCTTCAAAATGACTGATAATTTTTATGTAGAAAAATATGCGAATATGAGGAGAAAATATGACCCTTGTGTAGGGTTGCCATCCGTCCGGGTTTCCCCGGATTTGTCATAGTTTAGGGGGCGTCCGGGCGGGGCTTTCAAATATGTCCGGGTAAAACCCGGACAAATTTTGTGTCCGGGTGTGTGAAGCTTGAGAGTCAGTGACGGAGATGAGCTATTAAATGCAAACCAGTTGTAGCCGAATTTTTTCGAAACATCTATATTTTAAACTGCTCAAAATTGCATAGTAATATTTTCGTATACCAGCTGACAATGCGAATGTAGAGTGAGTTTTTTCGCTAGGGTCGCAGTAATGGAGGAAGAAGAGAAACTTGCTAAATACACATACGCTTTCTTCTCTGATCAAAATAGTCTAATTTTAAAGACTTTAGTTGCTCCGTCTTTTACGAATTCATGATGAAAAATAAAGACATTTTGGGAAAAATTAGCAAGCCTGAAAAATTCCAAGTTAAGTTGAATTAGTAAAAAGGACTTAATCTCGTTAAAATTAAAACTTGTTACTTACTTTTGATTTATAGTTAATAAATAATTTAGACTTTTTGGTACCTAACCTATCTAACCGAACTAGATGACCTATCCTATAATTTGCTATTACAATGTAGAATAGTCTATTTGATTTTTTATCTACCAAAAATTATCTTCATGAGTTATTTTTTATTTGATGATACCAAAAAAAAGAGAAAGCTGTAAACATTGTATAATAGAATTTTATTTGTTTTTTGTTGTTCTGTTTATATGGCAAACAAGCGGTTTGAAGTTTAAATTTTACGTGGTGTCCGGGGAAAAACAAAATTTCACAGAAATGTCCGGGGTTTTCAAAATTTTTGTCCGGCATCGGCAATCTAGGTGATGGCAACCCTACCCTTGTGACATAGCTCTGCTCCTCACGCGTTTTACATTCTATAACTTTATCCACATATCAAAGAAAATGTCACCGCCTATCGATCGAGAGATTATTTTGCCAACTTTTCCGAAGTAATACGTATTTCCTTCACGTATCGATGTTACATTGCGAACAAGGCTGTTCTGTTATCGAATTACAGTGTCATCCTACTTGATATTTACCGCGCTCGTTTATTTCTCCTCCTGAATTCGACGCCTATTGAGTATCTCGCCAAGCTCAAGTTACTCCCAATATAATTACTACACCATTGTTCTGACGAGAATGAGAAAGATTGAATAATCGATACCAGAAAAAACTTTTGTTTCATCGAAATGCGGATACCGCAATACTACAACATTTAACAATATAAATGAACAACAGATCGAAAGTAATAGTCGCGGCTTCAACCTAATATTTTGGACACGTAGAATATAAATATAAGAATCATTTATTTCCAAATATTTAGTGAGTGCAAAATTAACCTTGACTAACAGCGAAATCAAAGAAAGTATAGCAAATTAACCAATGGCAGTTGGAATTTAGACTTATAAAAAATGTAGACTTGAATTTACTACGTTTATTATCATAAAAATACTGTGAAAAATATAAAACTGCGATTGCAATTTCGGTCACTAGACCATCAACGGGCAGATTGAGTTAAGAACTGAATACATATTTATAGATTTGCGCTTACGGGTGGGAAAGAATTATTTCAGGTACCTAAATAGACAAGAGGAACATATTTCTAGAAGGGCTAATCGAAGTGGATTTCCCAAATTGATACAATAAAATGTTTTTAGAAAAATCATTATTGTTTGAATCTGGTCGTTCAGCAAGATATCTTTTGCATTATGATTGAGTTTAAAAACTTCCAAGAATTTTAAGTTTAGTTTGGTTCCTTTCGTTAATTTGTGCATAATTTGGAAGTTATCTATTTGTGGAAATGGGTGGTGGTTTTCACGGCAATGATTTGAAAACGTTGAATCTGTGTTATTTTTCAAAAAAGATTGTTGGTGTTCTGACCAATATACCTACACGCCTTTACATACAGGACAAATCAACTTATAACCTCTTGAAATTTCAAATTTTGAAGTGATATATTTGGCATTGAATGAAAATCCTGAGAGTAGGTATTGTCAAAGGCTTGAAATCAATTTTAATATTACATTTAGGTATGACATTTTAGTTTTATATTTTTCAAAGTATTTTTGTGATAATAAACGTAGTAAGTTCAAGTTTTGTTTGTGTTCATCATGTTAAATTATCACGTAGTAACGACGGATTCCATCAACTATTTGAACCTGAGAATGTGTCAAAGGGACCAAAGTAGACCAACCTATTATGAGCGCCCTTTCTCAAACTCTGTCATAAGCTCATAAGCTTCGTCGAGGACCTAGGACCTTGAAAACGCTTTCAGAAGGCTCATGTCCAAATATCCAAGCCCTAAGTCGTCTGTCAACTACGGAAAACTTATTGGTGCACGTTGGTTAGTGCCCTTGATTTCAAGCCATTTGACAATTTATACAATGATAGCAACTTTTTCCATTACTTCACAAGAACGAATCTGGTAGTATGTCGATCGTTTCAGGTTGGTCGAATTTGCAAAAATAATATTTAGACAAACATATCAGGAATTTAAGAACTACTTGGAATACTCATTGTGGATGCTGGAACTAAGAAAAATATCACATTTTAAATTTTCATCTCAAACCTTTTCCAAAATATGTCTGTGTAAACTTTCAAAATTTCGGCCAAAAACCGAAAACTTACTTTTTTGAAATTGTTCTAGCAGCTGTCCTAGTTGAGCTAGAGAGGTGTCATTTTTTAGCATTCTTTATGCTCTTTCCGGTGATATCTAATATGTCATACGTTATAACAAAAAAGTTTTTGTCAAAATGCAAATTCATGATATTTTTCCAAAAAGAACATAATTTAAAATTTTCTAAATAATTCTACAAATAATTAGTACTATTGTTAATTACCTGGCCGATTTCGCCGAATATAAAAGTGGGATGGTAATCGCTTCATTGTTAAAAAAAAGTTTAATTGGTACTTGTTCTTCTTTTAGAGGCCGTTTTGACCAAATTATGATACCCTTGAATTATATTTTTAAAAAAATTGGCATTTTATACCATCTAACACAAATATAAATAGATAATGGTATTTTTCTTAGTTCCAGCGTCCACAATGAGTATTCCAAATTTCATCGAAATCTAAAATGTTGAGGAAAATTGGGTTTGCTGATCTGACATGGAATGACCCATATATAGTTATATATATATATATATATATATATATATATATATATATATATATATATATATATATATATATAATATATATATATATATATATATATATATATATATATATATATATATATATATATATATATATATATATATATATATATATATATATATTATAATATATATATATATATATATATATATATATATATATATATATATTTGAACTGTTGTTGCCTGTGAACTATTTTTAACTTTTTGATCATTATTATTAGCAATAACAGGCTTGGTTAATCTCAAAAAAACTCGATTTTATCAAAAAGTTTACCTTTCGCCACATTCGTGGCTTTTTCAAAACTTTTGAAATATTTAAATTTCTTTAACATTTATTGATTTGAAAAAATTTGAATAGTTAAAAAAGACTACCAAAATTTTTCTAACTGAATAACAGAGAACGGCCACAGACGAAAAATTTTGATGAAACATTTTAGTCTTTTTTAACTATTCAAATTTTTTCAAATCAATAAATGTCAAAGAAATTTCAATATTTCAAAAGTTTTGAAAAAGCCACGAATGTCGTGGCGAAACGTAAACTTTTCAAAAAAATCGAGTTTTTTGAGATTCACCATTGTTTCAGTGAAACATGATAGGGAAATTTAAATCTGAAGTTTTTCGTCATTTCCATAACAGAAATATATGTCATTAAAACACGACCCCATTATTTCTATTTCTCTTCGTTCTTAGACGTTTCATGAATACATCGATAAAGTCTACGTAGTACCCTTGGCAAGATGAGAAATTTTCGCTCCAGTTTCGCTTCTCCCCCGGGCTTGGATATTAATTCTCGAACACCCTTCATTCTATAGAGATACGAGTCTACAGAATATGAAATTCAGCTGGAATCCATACCAAGCTTCAACAATGGGCATTATTTGAAGTTTGAATGTAGCGAACTGATGCGAATTAAAACGCACAGCCGTATCAGTTAAGGAGAAATGTATTAGATCCCGTTTTAGTAGCTCTTATGAATATTCGAGCGTCCCTGTCACATTACACATCGAAAAGCATTCGTTGGCAAATAGGTATAATTTTATTAGATAATAAGCAGTCTATTTTTTTTATTAATTTTGCGAAAGTCTCTCTAAAAAATTCAATTTAAACCTGAAGATAAAATTATTTGGGAAAAAATATAAATTTTCATTTTGTTTATCAAGATTATTTTCTTTCCTACTAATTCTCATTCTGAAAAGTAAATCTGCTTTGATCAATTACCGTTAAACATAGATTTATTAGCTCACTGAGTATCTTCAAATTAGAGGGGTTGACATTGAATACTAAACATTCTAAACAGAGGATATGCGGATAGTTGTCAGTGACAGATAAAGCATCTGTAAATCAATCAAACTATATTCGGATTAAGCAAACAGGCATCTCAACCATTCGACACCGCTCTTTGGATTATTTGGTAATTAATACCCATCGACCTGCTCAGTTAACGCCACCTAGAAAGCCGATAATCCAACATATTCATTGCAAATTTCCAATTTGTAATCAGCGGAGAAGACAGGAGAAATTCTGAACTTGTTTCATGCTTTGAAAGATACAAATTCCATGTCAAATACCAGTCCTCTATGATTCCGTTGTTCGTTGTCTGTGAACCCATCAAACTGTCATTTAAAAATTCATATTTCGGTTCAAATACCAGTCCTCTATGTTTGCTTTGTTTGTTGTCTATGAGCTGTCATTTGAAAATATCTATGTTTTCTTTGTTCGTTGTCTGTGAACTCAACAACCTGTATTCAAAAATTCAAAGTTCATTTTAAATACAAGTCGTCTTCGTTCCAATGAAATATTTATATCACTTGTTGTCTGCGAACTCATCATTTGAAAATATCATGTCAATTACATTTCCGTTGTTCATTGTCAATGAACTTTCATTTAAAAATTTCATGTCAAATCAAATACCAATCTTCTACTTCTATGTTTCCTCTGTTCGTTGACTATAATCACTGTCATTTAAAAGTTTCATGTCGTCTATGTTTCTTTTGTTCGTAATTGTGAACTCATCTAGCTGTTATCTTAATTTTTTTGGATCAGTTTCATATTGATTCCTTCTCAACACACATTTCAAATATCTGCATTACTCTACTAAATTTTAAACACAGTTTTACTTAAAAATTTCTATTTATTATAATCATAACCATGTGTAATTGAGGAAATCTAAAATATCTTACCTGCATTTTATTTGTTGCAAACCTAGCAAGTACTTAGCATATCGCGATCTCACTGCTATGACAATGAAAGTAAATATTTATATTTCTTTGGAAACATTTCATCAATTAATCGGAAATAGAATTTATAATTAATTAGTTTTATTAATGGTTAATTCAGGAGAAATTGAAAGTAGTTGAATTTTTGTTAACTGAGAACTTTATTTTCTGATTAGGTAAAATTAAACCAGAGCTGCAATATACAATTATTAAGAATAAGAAAATACTTTACTGTTATCACGAAACTAAAAAAATTGAACATCGTTCATATCAAACAAAAAGAAGGAATAGTAATAAGGCGAATAAGAACGATAACATTTTAGTAGTACATTTGATACATAATGAATTTGGGCCAAGGCAAAATATATATAATTAGCATAATTTTACAGGTTACAGTAAATTATACACTTCGTTTTTGTTTATGACGATGGCAGTACATGACGCTTGCGGCGACTGTTAAATAAATTCACAAAAATTAAATAACCAATTAATTTAAAGTATTAATTTTCAAATATATGGTTCGGTTAATAGAAACTACCATCAAGAAAAGTAGAGGTCCAGCTTTTTTGAAGGTCTGATTTGAACAGATAAGGATGAATGGAATTTTTATACTTGATTGAATTCGTCGTTACTACGTGATAATTTGTCACAAAAACAAAGCTTGATTTTACTTTATTTATTATAACAAAATAGTAAGAAATATATATACTGCTATTGTAATTTTGGCGACACAACATCATCGAGCAGATTGATTGATTTAATTAAAAATATTTGTCTCTTATGCAGACATTACTTTTCACGGATATTCTGTTAAGGTTATTAGAGATACTGATCTTCGAAGAAAATACTTGAATGGAAGGTTATTAAAATGGTATTTCCAAATTGATAATTTCATCAGGACAACGGATAAGGATAGTTCAACAATATATTGCGAAGTAATCCTCGTCAATTTTTAATATCAATTAACTCACATTATTAATTTTTCATTTAAGAGCGCCCTCAGCTACCCTTACAAAATATTTAAATGGCAAAAGGGTTCAAGTAAAACATCATTTCAAAGCTTTTTTCATTGTATATTCAACCATACATTTGTTTTCAATTATGAAAGATTATTTCAAGCTTGCCCACCGCCTACAATAGTACAATTACGGCTTTTTTTTTACTATTTTATGGGGGTAGGAAGATATTTCGAGTAATACATTCGTCAAATTGAATCGTTTTCTCAAACACTTTGTTTTCACTCACAACAACCTTGGCAGATATCTCGATAAATATAAAAGTTCAAAATTGAAAAAAAAACAATGACAAAATATTCAAAATGATGGTACTGAGAACCCCTTGCTTTATGAATTTTTCAAGGGGTGACTTGACTAGGATCTAAGAGGATGCAGATATAATTTTGAAACTGGTTTAACAATTATACTCCAATCAAAAATTCAAATGTTGCAGCCTTATTTTCAAACCTGGATGAAATGAGAAATATAATATATATATATATATATATATATATATATATATATATATATATATATATATATATATATATATATATAATATATATATATATATATATATATATATATATACATATATATATATATATATATATATACATATATATATATATATATATATATATATATATATATATATATATATATATATATATATATATATATATATATATATATATATATATATACAGGGCTATTCAAATTCGAGTCTATGCATGGGGATTTCGATAACGGTAAGAGATAGAGGGATGGTTAGAAGGGGCAAAGAGTAGCATATTTCAAATGACAATTATATGGAAAAATCTGATTTAGCTTCTTATGTTCTGGAGTGATACAGGAAAAATAGAAAATTTCGAAATTCTTCTTTTGCTTATATCTTTTTATTTTAGGAATTTTTTTTAAACAAATTGTCACTTTGCCATTCCAACTTTTGTAGGATATCCAATTATCTGAATAAAAATTATATACAGGGTATCGTATAAATTGGGCCACCCACAACTTTTAATTTTTAAATAGGGACCTGTATCTTTCATTGCATTTTTTTGAATGCCAAGAGTCATGTTTCATATTGTCGTAGTATTTTCATCTGAATTACAGAGTTTTGGAAATATTGAATTATTACCAGTGAAATTTCAACATTTTTTCTAAATTTCAGCTGTAATCATAAAATAAGATATAGAATGCCTAGTATTAGTTCAATATTTCCAAAACACTTTATAATTTAGATAAAAATAAAACGCCAAAATGAAACATGACTCTTATCACTTGAAAAAATGCAATAAAAACACAGGTCCGTATTTGAAAGTGAAAAGTTGAGGGTGGCCCAATAAGTACGATACCTTGTATACACATTTTATTCAGATAATTGGAAAGGCTACAAAAAGTTGCTATGGAGAAATGAAAAATTTTGATAAAATCTTCGTAAAATAAAAAGTAGGCAAAACAAGAATTTCGAAATTTTCGATTTTTCCTGTATAGCTCCAGAACTGAAGCAGCTAGGTCAGATATTTCCATATAATCAACCTCTGAAATACGCTACTTTGACCCCATTTAACTAACCCTCTATCTCTTACCGTTATCGAAATCCCCATGCATATACTCGAATTTGAATAGCCCAGTATATATATATATATATATATATATATATATATATATATATATATATATATATATATATATATATATATATATATATATATATATATATATATATATAATCTCTTGAAAATTATTAGCAATAACAGGCCTGTTGAATCTTAAAAAACTGGATTTTATTAAAAAGTTGACGTTTCGCCGTGGCTTTATCATATATATATATATATATATATATATATATATATATATATATATATATAATATATATATATATATATATATATATATATATACATATAAGATCCACAGGATAACATAAAATGATAAATCATACGAACTGGATTCAAACCTGAAAGAATCGGTACCATTACCTTCTTCTTCCTAACGACTACGCAGGGCAGTCCCTCCACCATATTCACGACCATTCCACCGGAATTGGGGTCGTTCTTGTCGCGATTGCGACTGTCGTTACGATTATCGTCGCGACCACTCTGGTCCGTCGCCTTTTTCAACGGATACTTGACCTCCGAACTCACTCGACGGTCTATTTTGATCGAGGGCGCCTGCGCCGCCGATTTCGACCTCCGCAACATTTTCAGGATTCGATTTCTCATCCGGTTCGGCCGACGCTCGTCCGACTGACGGATCGCGACGGCGGCGTCCATTTTGCTGCCTCCCATCGTTGCCACTTCGAACATCATGGCCGGATGTCACATCAACGTAGATCGCGAATTCGGGACGATCGATCGATCGTACGCGATCGGCCGCAATTGGAGAGAGCGTACCGTAGAAGGATCTCTCTCGAGCGTTTCTTGCACGAGAATGGGGCACCGTCGAACCCGGACGTTTAATTAATTAGTTAATTGAGTTTTTTTCCTAGAACTCACGGCGTGGATTTATTGTTAATTGGAGACTTCAATGACAATCGACTGATTATCTGAAAGGAGATCGACCTGATATACATCATTATTGATATGGCCTGGTTATTTTTTGCTTATCGAGGAAAATCTAAGAATTTCGTACGGTTAGTTTGGTGGTAAAATTGAGAACGTAAAACGAGGTGGAAACAACTCGAAGTATATCTTTTCCTCATTAGAATCGAATTGTTCCGTCATCTATATAACATCATTTGAAACAGTTGAAATCATTGTGATCGCTAATCAACAATTGTCCCCCGTATTTAACAGAACGAAATTGAAATTTTGAGACAATAATCTCCAAAGACTCTGTATTTTGAATAAACGTATTATAATAATTTCAATTTCTGAAATTAACTTTTTGTGAAATAGATAATTACTTTTTTGTTGCTTTACGAATTTGAAATAACATCTTCTGAACTTTATCTCTCTCTCTCTCTCTCTCTATATATATATATATATATATATATATATATATATATATATATACATATATATCAGGGGCGGCTATTCGAAGGCGGCTAAGGAGGCTAAGCTTCCTCCTCAATAATATTCCGTGTATCACTACTATATCATATTGAATAGTCAGCATTCAGCATATTCATATTAACCAAAATCATATTATTTTATGCACCTACCTTCCTTTCAACCTACATTATATAATATAATTTATTAATTACGATAGAAGGTATTTACATTTACTGCATTTCATTCATTTCAAGATTTGTGGCAACGTTGCAGAGGCTTAAAAAGATATATTTTCAACGTTCATTATGCCTGCCACAGAATAGCAAACAACGGTGCGAATACTGCGAATGAATACTTCATTGCGGTAGAAAAGGAAAACACATGTAAATGGCAACACCGATGGAACCTAAGTCTCACACAATGTCGACCAATCACAACTATAGACTTTCGGGTAAAATCGAGTGAAATCGTTGGAAAGCATTAATCGTAGCCGTAGTGACTAGTAGACGAAATCAGTTTGTTTATTTCTTTTGCTCGCGTATTGTTTTAAAATGAGTTCGGTTACTGAAGTTAATTTCAAAAATTTCAATGGTGACTTAGTGGAATATTTGTTATCCCAAAACTTTAGTGCACTTATGACAATAAAGTTTTAATAAAAACATTGCGACCTACCCCGGAATTGAACAATTTGGTGCAGCGTAACATAAATCAGAATCGCGGTTTTAATATCAGAAATTATGAGAGACATCCTTGGCTAACCGGATCACAGGTAAAAAATAAATTATTTTGTTGACAGTGTTTACTTTTTACTAGGGAAAATGTCTCTGTTTGGCACTGGCATCTATGCAGGAATTATGGTAATTATCGATAATACAGCAGACTGCTCCGATTTTCTTGAAATTTCGGATTATAGCTTATTTTGGCCTGAAGTCAGATTTTGTCACTGGGTCATCTTTTTTTTTTCAAAATCTTGAGCTGACCTGACTTTTTCTGAACCTTACTAACCTCCGAGTTCATAAAAGTATAAAATTCATGAAATAGATGAATTTTATTATCAAAAAGACAATGTTTTTGATAATAAAATTAATCTATTTCATGAATTTCTTACTTTTATGAACTCGGAGGTTAGGTTAGTAAGGTTAGAAAAAGTCAGGTCAGCTCAAGTTTAAAAAAAAAAAAAGATGACCCAACGACAAAATCTGAATATAGAATATAATATTCGGCTTTTTCAGGCCAAAATAGGCTATAATCCGAAATTTCAAGAAAATCGGGGCAGTCTGTTGTATTATCGATAATTACCGGAATTATAAAAAAATAAATGTCTATACCAAAGAATTTATTTAAATTTTTTTGTGAAGGTCTAATTGTATATTTTATTATTTTATTATTTTATTTTGTTGTTATTTTATTAAGTTTTGTTTGACTTTTATGACAAGAATTTTATTCAAATCTATTTTTGGGAGGGGCCTATTTTATTTCTGGCAAGAAAAAAGTCTCATTTCCCCGTTGGTTCCTGCTGGGCAACAATTGATTAATTCCTGGAATAGGTACCTATTTAATATTTTAGGGTGCTTGTTTTACTTTGATTTTCTTCAAATTATAAGGCGGTTGACCTTGAAATCCTAAAAATTTTCGCCTATGGTGTATTTTTTAACACCTCTTGTAGCCTCCTTAAACCAACACCTCACGAGCCGCCACTGATATATATATATATATATATATATATATATATATATATATATATATATATATATTTATATATATATATATTTATATATATATATATATATATATTTATATACATATATATATATATATATATATATATATATATATATATATATATATATATATATATATATATATACATTTATATTATATATATATATATACATATATATATATATATATATATATATATATATATATATATACATATATATATATAAATATAAATAAATATATAAATATATATATATATATATATATATATATATATATATATATATATATATATATATATATATATATATATATATATATATATATATACATATATATATATATATATATATATATATATATATATATATATACGATCGTATTTGGAATATTTATCTGCCACTAGTGATTAGGTTTACTTCAAAAGAATCGAATTAATTTTTCTTCTACTATATAAAAGTCGAAAATTTAACTTTGATATAGGTACGATGAAAAAACATACTTGCAAATATAACAAGATTGCCTTTTAGATCAGTAGCTATCTTCGGTCGAGCATGTAAAATTTCCAGAACGCATTTTCTTTTTCGGTTGTTTTCCAGTAGTTCTAGGTGTTTGGGAAAATATATGTCGTCAGCCGGACAGCCTTCCCACCCCTAAGCACAAAGTTGTGCTGAGACGCAAATCCCGAAATCGACCGGAAGTAAGTCGCAGGAAGCTAAAGGAATTGGCCTCAAATTATTCAGATTTTAGCCCTTGTGTAACTTTACAAATAAAATTTAAAGAAAGATAATAACTCTTTAGTAAATAGCTCGCTTCAACCGCATTTCTTGGGAGAAAAATGAGTGTTATGGAAAAATGTTATATAAATAAATTCTAGAAAACTAAAATTTAAACGACTTTAAATCAATTTGAGACCCCTACGATAAATTTTTCTCTAGTTACTTCTAGTAGCCATTTATTGACACAAATTAGAGATTTTTGAACATTTTTGAGAGTTTTAGAAGTTCCCAAATTTGATCATCTTTTCCGGAAGAACGATAAGTTTCTTCGAAAAATGTTAGATAGATAAAGTAACAACAGAATCAAATCTGAACAATTTGAAACCAATTCCAGCTTTCTACAGCTTATTGTTGCCCAGTTATGACCAAAGTCTGAAGCGCAACCTACCCCCTCCCCTTTTCAGCTCAACTACACCGCATTTCCAGTTGGCAACATTCATTTTACCACACTCCCCAGACTACCCTGATAAAATTCAAAGAAGTTCATGAAATTTTACATCCTCAACTGCTGGTCTGATTCAAGAAGATCCTACTCTATTCAACGGTTAACTTACTACGAACGAATAAACTTTTGAATGACAATTTCACTCTCTAACCGAGATAATAACCATTCTGGGTGACTGAACTACATCATACTATACTGTTAATATTTAAAAACGGTATATTCCCCCATTACGACCTCTGTATTATTCCGTTCCACAATCCGATTATTGAGGTGAACGCAATTATGTACGTAACAACAATAAAGGATTATTATCGGAAACGATTAAATAGAACGGCGGTTTGCTGAGGAGTTGATACAATGAAAATATGGAGGAAGAAACTCGAAAAGGATGAATACGAATGGAAAAACTTGTAAATTTCTATTTCTCATTCACGTGAATTTTCACGTTGAATTTTCTTTATCTCGCTCATGTTGTTGACATATTTCGTTAGGCCGTCATCTCAATAAACAGGAAAAAACTCGTGAGCAACAAAGCTTCAACTGGAGCCGTATTCTATGCTAATTTCTCTTGTTTTTCAACTACAAATATTTAACACGCTATGTCAATTTAGAGGAGCTGTCGAAGTCAGCAAAACCTTATATGAACAAACATGAAATATCTACATCAAATCAATCCACCCACCAAATTTCAAACCTGTAACTCAATCTACAGAAGCTGTGGAGGTGAGCAAAAACCAAGATAAAATATATATATATATATATATATATATATATATATATATATATATATATATATATATATATATATATATATATATATATAGAATTTTTATTTACTAAAAACAGATGCGGCGTGTATGAAATTTGATGATTAATTAAATCAAGCCCATAACGGGACCTAGTTTTATGAGATCCGACAACATGAATTTCCCATTCTTCCTTCAAGGGAGAATGTTAGGACATTCGAATGCCGGCACCACACACGATGAAAACAGTATATAGTCTGTTTCGCTCTGCCACGAGTTTATCGGCAGTGTCCCGTCCCATCGACATACATACATATATATATATATATATATATATATATATATATATATATATATATATATATATATATATATATATATATATATATATATATATATATATATATATATATATATATACCCTCACCTTACAGTCATATAGAAATAGTAAAACAGATAAGTTTGTAAACTTTGAATCATTTATTACTATAATTTCATTCATTGTGAATCAAAAATTTTCCTATGATATGACTGTTTCTATAGGAAACTTTCGAATATTTCGAATCGATTTTGGAAATATGTATTAAACTAGTGAATTTGGAATGTAGCTACAATTCCTTTATGATTGGTTTTGATAATAAACGCTTTTCCAATACTTATGAAGTTTCCTTAGTAACTAGATCAGCTATTAATAAGAAATATAGCAATAGCCGACACGTTTTCTATCAAACAACTCTCCTGCAATCGATTATGTAAACCTTGTGATGAAACATTCTTTTGTTTACACTTGACAATGCGCAAACACACCGAAACATAGGTCGAGTATTTTCATTATATTATTCCCTACATGTGGTGAGACAATGTCAACTATTCGTTTGTTTAATTTCAATAATAAATGTTTCATAAAATGATAAGCGATATATATAATTACGAAATGTTAAAAAATCTTTCCGTCCACAAAAACTATATCTTATATTCGCATATATAATAGATATATATATATATATATATATATATATATATATATATATATATATATATATATATATATATATATATATATATATATATATATATATATAAATATATATTATAGGTATACATATATGATTTTGTAGCATAAGTAGGCATTTCAGTGTATACAGAAAATAATGAGAATGATAAAAATATAAAAATATTTGAATTCTTGATAATATTTCACAGAACAAATTTCATCTAAAATGAAAAAAGACATATGTCATTTCAATTCTTGAAAAACTACCAATGTCAGGAAAAAGTTATTGTTGGAATGCTTTGATTGAAACATGTGCCTGAAAGTTGATTTCAAATGAAGTATCTTCATTTCTTTGACAAGAGGATGTCTCTTGTTTATTTTGCCTCTTGATAATCTGAATTTCGATAAAGTGAAGTAAGGTCTAGGTCATATGGAAAATACCCGATTAATTGGAAAAAAAAGTCAATAATTAATTTGAAGTTCTAATGAGGGCATCCTTATAGCCAACGATCTACAATTTGAGGGCTCCAGCACTCTCTATATAACTTGTCCCAAAATGCAGTGATTCAGTGGTTCGTTTGTGCCTGCATGGACCTTTCATTTGTTTACATTAACATTCTATTCACACAAATAGGTTTTCACTGTTTTTCCATCGTGTTGAATTTTATTTAAAAGTCATTACTCCTTGAAACTATGAACGCTATGAACACTATAATGAACAAGTGTCTTTCAATTAATGAAAAGAAACAGTATGGAAGCTGTGTAAATGGAATGCGGAAGAAAAACCTTTCAAAACATTTAGCTATTTAGCCGTCCACTTTGTCTATGATTTTGGAAAATAGAGATCGTATCACCGGAAGTGTCCGAGATGTGGAATGAAAAAGGTTACGCCAGGGCGAGTTTTCTCGTCTTGAAGAGTATTTGCTGAAGTGGATCAACCAGTTTAGAGGACAAAACGTTTCCGTCGGCGGATTCCTGCTGAAGGAAAAAGCCAAAGCTTTTTTTCACTCTCTCGAGATTAAAGGATTTGCGGTAAGTGAGAGTTGGCTCTCAAATTTCAAAAAACGTCGCGTCATCTCGTTCAAAAAGAGCTGTATGTGTAATTTAATAATTCAAAATATCGTTTATTTAAATTTTTTACTTTCTTCCTCACGATCAGTTGAACTCTTTCGTGTTTTGAACTCTCAGTTATTTAGAACTTTACCCCTGGCCCCTTGAAATTCTAATTATGGAGAGTCGATATATAATATAATATTCATTTCGAAAATATATATTCTTACAAAATTCACATTATTTACAATATGATAACTATTTATATATATATATATATATATATATATATATATATATATATATATATATATATATATGAATTTTAATTTTAAAATGTAATGTTCGAAATAAACCTGTTATACCAATAATTGATATCTCTTGGAATGAAATACGATAAACAGGTAAAAATCAAGAATTCAAATATATATATATATATATATAATAATATATATATATATATATATATATATATATATATATATATATATATATATATATATATATATATATATATATAAATTCGAAGGACGATGAATCAACTCTGTGGTAGTTCATATTTATATTTAAAATTAAATAATAAGAAAACAACTTGTCTAAAAACCACAAAATGAAAATAACTTTTTATTCGACTAGTTTCGCCTGTTACAGTATTGGTAATGCTGTAACAGGCGAAACTAGTCGAATAAAAAGTTATTTTCATTTTGTGGTTTTTAGACAAGATGTTTTCTTATTATTTAATTTTAAAAATATATATATATATATATATATATATATATATATATATATATATATATATATATATATATATATAGGGTGCCCCACCACATTCGCCTCGGAGTTTCTATGAGAAATAAAGAGATTGGAAAAAAAAATTTATACAGCCATATGTGGGTACATGAGGAGCACATTCCAAAATTATTTTGAAATATACAGGGTGGCCCAAAAAGGTTCATATCAAAGTTATATTTTTCTTATGGAACACTCTATATATTTTTATATTATTAGACACTATAGACCAAATAAAGGTAAGTTATATTTCCTATACTTGAAACTAACCGTTGCTGAGAAACTTTGAGAAATTAAAAAATACAGACCATAATTTGACAATTGATTAAACCCTGTTACATGTAACGAGCTGCTTGTAGCTAAATTTACTGCTTAGCTGAAAGATTAAACTTAACTATCACATAAAAGTTTCATTGACATACACCGTATTTGCAGAAATTTGAACTCGTGCTTTTAGCGAATCTACGTGTTCCTTAATAAAAAGATTTCAAAAATGCATTTTAATTACAATACAGGATGTTCCATTTTTAAAATAAAGAAATTACTCATAAGTAGAATGTAAAGAAGTCTTTTGCGTAAAAATCCTGAGAAATAGGTATAGGGAACCCTGGTATAGTTTTAAAGGGAATCTAATTCTGTGTCAAAATATGCCATTAAATACAGGATGTTCCATTTAACTTCGAGAAGTTATTCAATGAAAAATGTGCCCAAACTTTGATTGAAATCCAACTTTTATGTAGTAGTTAATTTTAACCTTTCAGCTAAGCAGTAAATTCAGCTACAAGCAGCTTGTTACATGTTACAGGGTGTAAACAATTTTTAAATTATGATCCGTATTTTTTATTTCTCAAAATTTCTCAGCAACGGTTAGTTTTAGATATAGAAAATATAACAGTAACTTATCTTTATTTGGTCTATAGTAACTAAAAATATGAAAAAATATAGGGTGTTCCATAAGAAAAAATATATTGCAAAATAATTCTGGAATATGCTCCTCATGGACCCTCATATATGACTGTTTTTTCCCACTCTCTTCATTTCTCATAGAAACACCGTGGCGAATGTGGTGGGCCACCCTGTATGTATATGTATATGTATATATATATATATATATATATATATATAAATATATATATATATAAATGAATATATATATAAATATATATATATAGATAAAAATATAGATATAAAAAAGACTAAATATATATATACATATACATACAGGGTGGCCCACCACATGGCCACAAAATGGTCGAAACGTCAATAAACAATCATTTGCATGACACCTAAATTATATCAATTAATGTGACCTAACACCAAGAAATATTACATTGTGAACAAACATTATAATAGGGCAAATAAAAACCAAAAAACCAAAAAACAATATACCTCTATCTATATATATATATATATATATATATATATATATATATATATATATATTCGCTTAACGTTCCTGAAATTGTTATCTGTAATCTATTTTAGTAGTTCAAATATTCGTCACTTGCAATGTGAAGGTTAAAAGCAATGTTTGAATATATTCCTGCTATATTAACCAAAAAATAATAATTATTTAAGTACGAGGGATTAAATTGGAGACAATCGAAACTGTTGTTAATAAACTCGAGTAAATATAAATTCCTCAAGTTTTAATTTCAATAATAATTGAACGAGTAGCAAATGAACTGTCGGCCCGACAAATGAACTAGCCAATAAAACAATTCGCCGTGAGACACTGGATGCGACTGGCGTTGCCTTGGTAACACGAAATTTTCCTACACATTCTCACCAGTTAGTGAAGATTTTCAAGCTATTGTTCTATTTGAATTAGACTCAACATTATTATTTACAATCACGCATTATCACGTGATTGTATTATAATTTACAACGCCGCTGATTAAATGTAAACGAAGAGCCCCGTATTTAACCAACAAATAACTAAAAATAAAATGAAAAACACGACGAAATATCGTTTTGACGAGGATTCAGTTTCTTAACCCTGCAACTTGGTGATGACTACAAAGCCAAGTAGAAAAAATGACACCCTACTGCGTAGCACTAGGAATGATAAAACCCCTCGGCGCATGAGCATATCGTCAATATTTTTTGAATGTATTATATAAATTGAATAACAATGAAAGTCGATTTTACGACTGAAATGAAGGAAAATTGCAATAAATGTATTAATAATTCGATATTACGAATAAAATCCGTGAGAATTTAGCAAAAATATCCTATCCCGGTTCATTTTGCTGCAAATTATGAATCAAATTGATAAGATGGGAAGCAGACACAGACGCAGAATCAGCTGAAGCTATCAACGTCGCTTGGTTACCGTGGCACACAGAGCACTTCGACGCATGTTTTGTAGGACTTCGTACATATCGACCTTGGCGCATGCGCATATCGTAATGCCTATCTAAAAAACGCTATAATTTTTTATTCTTCGTAGGGAAAAAATTGGGAACAAAACTTCTCTGATGAAATCATATGTATTTTATCGATATCCGTTGGAATTTTTAAAATCGGACCAGATCCCAACTTTTTGTAGTGAGAATTTAGCTTCGCCATGGGGTAAAAACGCTATATTTTTTTATTCTTCGTTGGGAAAAATTGGGAATTGAAATTCTCCAAAGAGAGCATATGTGTTTTATCGATATCCGTTGGAATTTTTGAAATCAGACCAGGTGCACATTTTTTGTCGTGAGACTATAACCCCTTTAGCTTCGCCTCGGGGTAAAAAACGATTAAGACTCGTAAAACCCTCATCAAATGAAAGTCAGTAGAAACAGAAATGACTTCATGGTGGGGTATAGTCACGACAGAAAAAAGCGTGAGCAGCAGAGCTGTCACTAATGCGAAGTGCATCGCGTCGAAATACACACTTTTAGGTATAGCGAACCGAAATAAAAATTAAAAAATATTTTATTTTATTGAACGAAAAAAAATGCGGAATGCATCGCGTACTGAAGAACCACGCTTTGATAGCAAACCGTAAATAAAAATTAAAAAATGATATATTCTATTCGACAAAAAAATATTCGAGAAGTGCATCGCGTCGAGACGCGATTCTAACGGATTAGTCTCCGCGAAGTGCAGCGCGGTTGAGACAAAAAGAGTTGGAACCAACAAAGGATCCTATTTCAACATGAAATCAATCCACGTACCAAATTTCAACCCTTCAACTCAATTTGCAGAAATTGTGGGGTTGAGAAAATTTTCAAAATGCACGGAAAACAAGAAATATATACGTAAAAATGCCGGTGGTAGGAGAAATTCGATAGTTTCGTTCTGCATTGAAAGCAATTCTAGATACCAAATCTCAGCTTATTTGGTTTGATGGGAGACGCTGGAGGTGCCATTATGTACCGCGGATATATATATATATATATATATATATATATATATATATATATATATATATATATATATTTATTTGTTTATTTATTTATTTATTTATTGCGAACATGGGGATACAGACAGGTACAAAGATACCCACTAGAGTATCCACAAATTACAAAACATATTACTCTAATAATTAAGAAATTACACCAATAATTAAGAAATTACACCAAAAAAAAAAAGAGCAGTAAGTATCTCTAAAATTAACATGAATTAGATATTAAAAATCAGAATTCAGAAGTCACCCCTGTGCCTCTTCAATGCACTTTTTATCCCAGAAAGGGACATTGAGAAAAAATCAATATTATTCTGTATTTTATTGCTAGAACGATTTATACGGCAGAGGGGTCTGTGCCGAATAAGTATTTCTCAGCGGTAGGTGAAACAACTCACTAGCCCTTAGAGACCTCTGGGGAACATTTATAAAGATATGCGCGAGAACAGCGGGGTTGTTTATCAAACTGTTAACGATCTTATACAGGAAAAGCACATCCGAAATAATTCTACGATCAAACAAAGAAATAATGCAAAAGTGATCCCGCGCCAAGGAATAATCACCATTGGGGATTAAATAATTGGTTTTATAAGAAATAAATTTTAAAAATTTATTCTGAATCTTTTCCAGGCGGTCTATGTAAACCATCTGTCTTGGGCTCCAGATTATGCTGGCAAAAATCAATTTACTGAGGACAAAAGAGTTGAATAAACATAAAAGCGATCTAACATTTCTGAATGACTCACACTTCCTACGGATGTAAGCCAGCATCCTAGAAGACGAGTTAACAACGGAATCGATGTGTAGATCAAAAATGAGTTTAGGATCGAACATCACCCCAAGATCTTTTGCAGAGGCGACTTTCTGAAGAGTTACATCCCTTATGCAATAAATGTGGTTTACCTGATTCAAGTTTCGCGTGAAAGTCATAGAAATACACTTGTCCAAATTTAGAAATAAACAGTTCTCATCGCAGAAACCTGCAAGACGGCCAAGATCATCCTGCAGCTTGTCACAATCTTCAGGGTTAGTTATAGAAGTGTAAACCTTTAAGTCATCCGCGTAAAGCAGGAAATCACAATGACGGAAGCAATGCCTGATTTCATTAATATAAATAATGAAAAATAAAGGTCCCAGATGTGACCCCTGGGGTACCCCAGACGAAGCAACAAATGATTTAGAGCAAAATCCCTGGATTGAGACGAATTGTGAGCGATTTTTGATGTAAGATTCAACCCATCTAAGAAGACATCCACCTACACCGACTCCGGCCAGACGGCTCAGCAAGATGTTATGACTGATTTTATCAAAAGCCTTGCTGAAGTCGGTATAGATAGTATCAACTTGGACTCGTCTGTCCATGTTGCTGTGCACGAATTCGGTAAAAATAAATAAATTTGTTTCTAAGGATCGGCCTGGGAAAAACCCGTGTTGCTCCGAAATTATTATGTTTTTCACTAATTCAAAAATATATTCGTATACTAGTTTTTCCAGTAGTTTAGGCATGATCGAAATTTTACTTATAGGACGATAATTCTTAGCATCATTCTTTTTACCACTTTTGAAAATCGGGACGACCATGGCAGCCTTCCATTTTACCGGAAATTCGCCCAAACTCAAAGACATATTGAATATAATTGTTAATGGGACGCACAAAGATGAAGCACACTTTTTTATAAAGACAGAGGGTAAACCGTCAGGGCCAGCACCCTTTTTAGAATCTAGGCTCTCTAAAATTCTAAGTATTTCATTCTCGTTCAAAACAATGCTCCGCAAACCAACACCATTCGTGTACACAGAGGAGGCGCCGGGATCGAACCGGAAGACTTCCGGAACGTAAACGCTTTCGAAGTATTATATATTATTGGATATATATAAATATATATATATATATATATATATATATATATATATATATATATATATATATATATATATATATATATATATATATATATATAATATTGGAACGAAGTTCCTTACGACAGGCTTGGAGGAGATAGAGATTTCGATGCGGGACCGAACTGAAAAACATGCGAGACTAAAAGTGTGACGGAAGTAGACTGACGAAAGTCACGCTTTCGGTTAATACAAGCGAATATCGTATAACTTTCTCCCTCTTTCTTTCCGTTCTCTCATCCCTTTTCTTTCTGATCCCACTCCGCCACGTCAATCGCCAATGCATTATATGTACTGATGAATTAATGTACCTACAAGCAACTCGAAAACGTCAGATGTGAAACATCGAAATGAAAGAACAGATTACGATAGGAATCATATATGGCATAATGAAAAGATAATAAGAAAAATAATGAATACGTATTGTAGGTTTATAATCAAGTATATAGCGTGGCGATACGTTATCCGCTCGTTATATACACTCTTGTATATTGCGTTGACGACCGAGTGGTCTAAGTACTGAACCCTGGTGTGCCGTATTTCTGGGTTCGAATTGCAGAGGTTACTCCTGGCTTTTTAAATTTTTTTATTTACAATCTCGTAAGAGCCCCACATTTCAATATTAATGATTTCAACTTGGATTAGTATAAGTTATCACTTCTGTCGTGCGCCCCGACACGCACATGTTTCGTTTTCGCAAATTTTGGTCCTTCTATATTAACCGAGGGAACTTCGTTCCTACCTGGTGTCCCATGACATCGTTTCTTTTTTTATTATATTATATTACAGCTATGCTGAATCTGGAGCGTAGAGAGTCTTGTCGGTTAAAGTTTAAGGGTATGTGTTCTTTAACCACGTCCTTTATATTCACATACTCCTACTATTTTTAAATCAGAATCCTTAATATTTTGAGAAGTTTAGGAACCGAAATAATACCCGGAAAGTTTTTCCTATTCATTGTAGCAGTCTGTATGAACGAAAACCACAATACATGGTCATGAAACTGTTCAATTGTCTCCCTGTCCATGTCCAAAAAATTAGCGAATACAGAACATTTAAGAAGTCGTATCAATTATTATTAAGTTGTGAACCTTGTTCGTTAAACGAATTTTTTATATTTTGTCATATATATATTATATATATATATATATATATATATATATATATATATATATATATATATATATATATATATAAAAGACATCAAAAAAACTTCGAATATCGTGGTTTAGAAGATCTGAAACGGATTCAAAAATATTGCAGCGTCTGACTGTTCAATTTCGATATGCTGCAATAGTCTTATCATCAAATCAAATCATCAAAAATATACAACTTGATCAAGGTCAATTTTAGTATATTGTATAATTAGTGGGAAAAGCATAATATTCCCAAACGACTGTGATAATTACCAGACGAGTAGCGTAGCGACGAGTCTGGTAACACAGGAGTTTTGGGAATATGCTTTTCCCACGAATTATACATACTATTTTTTCTCCGATCGTTGATTTACATTTAAAAAATTAATAAAAAAATATTTCATTCAAGATGTAATCGAGTAAGTTTAAATAGGTTTCTCTATGTTCACATTAAAATATTGAAGTGGTAACCATGGAAATTACTTCGTTATGACAAAAGTACAATAATTTTAAAGCCGGTTTTGTTTGATTCGTTGTATTTTATAAGGAATTAAAAAAGAATTCGTATGTATCCGTATGTATCCTTTTCTGAGATTGTACTGATGGCGTATGTTGCTGAATTGGCTAAAACAATGAAATCTTCGACGTTGTGGGCACATTATTCCATGCTTCGATCAACTTTGTTAAAAATAATATTAATATTGCCCAGTACCAAAAACTGAGAGCATTTTTGAAACGTCAAGCTACAGGATACAAATTTAAATGTAAATATTAACAACAATTATAAAAATCAAAACCATACTTTGTTTCATTTTATTGTAATAATCCATTTGTTACATTACCGCACGCTACAGCAATGCGGTATAGTTATTTTCCTAACAAGTGCGGAAAGACTCTTTCCGCACGAGTTAGGAACAATATTTTTTCTACAAGCGCTTATTTTAACGGAGATTTTAACACACCGATGAAATTCGATTTGATATATTCAAATAATTTCATACTAATGACATATTATGTTAATTCACATGTCGTTTCCATAGTAACGTCGTCGGTGGCGTTCGGTGCATAGAGACATATCATTATTCAGTTTATTCTCTAATAAAAGCGTGCGGGAAAAATCCCCGCTATTCCATTACCGCACGCAAACGCGTGCGGAAATGGAATAGCAGGGGTTTTTCCCGCACTGTTTGGCAATGTGACTCTTTACGAATTGAAATGCGTGCGGGAAAAGGGTTGAAAGCGCACGCTTGTAGAAAAAATACTTTTTCATATTCAATAATTGAATAAATTGTTTCCAACCAAATGAATTTATTTATCGTTGATAAATTATTTCATTAGTGTATAACTAAACCGCGATGACTATTTCTATGAATGATTTAGCTATATTTTAGTGGAGAAACATTCTTTCTTTCCCAGTTTTCTCACAATTTTATAATGTTTCTTGCGGAAAAAAAAGACCACCCCCTCCCGCACGTGAGATTGAGTGAGATTTTCCTCGACCCCCTCTCCCCCCTAAACACCTCACGTAATTAATGGATGCAACCTTATTCACCCACGACTGAAGAATTACTCATGTCATGATCAAAGAGGTAATTTTGACACACTGCACGATGACAAATTTTTCTTTCGAACGTAAAAATGGAAAAATTTCAGACACATCACAGTCCAAAATAAGTTTCCTAACAAAGGATAATCGCGGGGGTTTTCAGATGAATCTGCGATCATTACAACGAATTTAAATTTAGATTCAGACGATGATCACACTATATGTAAATTCCTCTTTATTATACACATAGCAGACTCATTTTTATATAAGCAATTAGGAGAACGTGGTTAGTGAATAATATATAATAACCTTGTAAACAAACACGTCCACGTATGAATTAAACAGAATAAATAAATAACGAATGCAGTGGAAACGAATTGCCGTTGAAAAATATGAGATAGCAAACTTGAATTATTTCCTGATTTGACGGTTCAAGGATTTCGGTCCAATATGGAACGAGAGCAAGTGACATTTCATGAGAGCTCAATGAAAACACAAATATATTGCTGGATCAAACCTCACTATAAACGAATATAATTTTTTTAAATGAAAATTACTACTGGTCGAATAACATATAATAATTTGAATTTCTGACAATGTTATTCAAATGGACATTTCTCATAGTAACTGATTAAATTGTTCCCTTATTTTTATTCTCTCATTCATATAAATTCTTAAACTCCTAAGTCAATTTGAAGGGATAGTGGAGCTATACCTTTGTATCCACGAAATATTATGATATCTCTTTATAGAAATGACGACATCTGAGGTTAAAACTCAGAATGGATTTTGCCTCAACTTCAACTCAATCGACCCTCTCGCTCAGTTTAAAGGAGCGCTGAAGATGAGAAAACCCTCAAAAATAACGAAAAACAAGAAATCCCTGCATACAACTAGCGGCGTTTAGAGAAACATTAACTAAAACCCCGAAAAAAGTTTCAACCCTCTAACTTTATTTGGAGTGGGTTGAGGGATACAAAAATCCTTGAAAACCTGATATGTTGCCATCAGTTTGAAAAATCTCCGCTCATACACCTCCCCCCCCGCACCTTCGCCAAAATTTAGACGGTCCAAATATTTTTAACGAAATTAACCAAATTTTGATATATTTGTTCTATAACCCTGAAAACTAAATTTCAGGCCATTTGATATGATTGGAGTTGTTAAAAATGCCTACATGTATCGAAAAATATTACATATATATATATATATATATATATATATATATATATATATATATATATATATATATATATATATATATACTATATATATTTATATCTAAATAAATAAATATATATATATATATATTATATATTTATATCTAAATAAATAAATAAATATATAAATATATATATATATATATTATATATTATATATTATATATAATATATATATATATATATTATATATAATATATATATATATTATATATATATATATATATATATATATATATATATCAGACCTCTAAAATCGAGGTCTAGGAGTTATTAAACGGACTTAAAAACCACTCATTCACCTAACTGTCGACTTTCGAGTGCCAATAGTTATTTTGGAAAAAATGCGATTGAAATTATGAAGATAGTAATTTTTTATACGATAATTAAACATCAGGAATACCTCTAATGAGAAAAAAATTAGACTAGACACAGTCTCGGAATTAAATTTCTGAGAGTAATTACAACAAGAAACGATGAAGCTGCAAAACTACAATTGAATGAACACCTAGACAATTATTCTCTTCGGATGATTGGGATTGCAGTTATTTTTATGAATCAGAGCAAAATATCGTTCAACGGAGCCAAAGGTCTATTGTTCGCTTCATGTTTCACGAACCAACAACTGGAGTGAAGAGAGCTTTCACCCAAGAGATATAAATAAACTCATTTTCCGTGGATAACATCTATGACTCAGTAGAATCGAATAATTTAAAATACATTGGCAGAAAAAAGAATTTATGTGGAATCGATATTTCAATAATATTGATATCATATATGCAACACTAATTTCTGAAATATTAATGAATCGGGCATTTACTACTACACTAATGAAAATTTATTTACTTAAATTAATGCAACTATTGCTTCGAACGCTAATAGATCTGAGCAATTTATATTTTATATATAAACATGTATATATTTATATATATATATATATATATATATATATATATATATATATATATATATATATACAGTGGCGGATTTAACAGGTGGGCAAAAGCGCGCTTGCCCACTGGGCCCCCCCGACGAAAGGCTTTCAGGGCCCCTCTTGCTGAAAGTTACACCTTCTATTTCTTTTTTTTTCTTTTCCTAGGGGGGGTGAAGGAGTTTTGTCCACTGGGCCTTTTCCTTAAATCCGCCACTGTATATATATATATATATATATATATATATATATATATATATATATATATATATATATATATATATATATATATATATGTATGTGTGTGTGTGTGTATGTGTTACAGCTAATATGCACTTCATAAATTAACCAAACCATTGGCTATTTTGAAAGAAAACGCAATTTCCACTAAAATAGCAGCTATATTGCAAACTAACCAACAATTTTTGCTAATATACTTGAAATTATTAAGAAAACAAAAAAAAGCTGGTTAGTGTATATAAACTATCCAAGACAATCTGGCTAATATAAAATCCGTAATATCTAGTAACACAAAATAGCCAATATTTTGGGTAGTTTATAAACTAACTGGGCTTAATTAAATGTTCATGGAATTTCTTATTCACCTTCTTATTATAAAGATCTAATGAAAAAGAGTTACATTTTCCTTTGTGATTCATTTTATCAACAATAACTGTTGCTGTTTTGTGTGAAATATAAAGACAAACCCGGTCAGGACAACACAAAAAAAACATTTCATATTCATAACCTAAGTTTATTTTCAAATAAACCAGAAAATTGGTTTGCTAGTTTAGGAACTAGCCAAAGCTTTGGGTATTTTATTAGATACTATGGATTTTTTATTGGACAGATCGGCTTGGATAGTTTATATAGTAACCAGCTATTTTGGTTTTCTTCATAATTTCAAGTATATTAGCCAAGACTGTTGGTTAGTTTGCAAAATAGCTGCTATTTTAGTGGAAATGGTGTTTTCTGTCAAAATAGCCAATTCTTTTGTTATTTTATGAACTATCCGGCTAGTTTATAAACTATCCAAATTAGAATATTAGCCGTATATATATATATACCTATATATATATATACCTATATATATATATATATATATATATATATATATATATATATATATATATATATATATATATATATATATATATATATATATATATAGGTCAATACCGTTCGACGGATCATCGCCAAACTTGACATATTCAACGTGTTGCCGCATAGCCCATTAGCTAGTTTGTATTAAAATATTTGTGTGGCCGTTCAGCTAATAAGTTATAAATATTTTGTACTCAGCACCGACTAATTATAGAAATTTAATATTATGAGGACAATTGATGAAAAGCGTACATTCGTAACTGTTCAAAAATACTATTTAATCGTATTGTACTCCGGTTAAAACTTCGAATTTAAGCAACCTAAATTTTCTTCATCCCAGACCATATAAATTATGTATGAATATAAGGAGCGAAATACAACGAAAATCACACATTGAAACTTTCACTACATTTACAGTTATTGTAGTCGCGTTTCGGTACAGGGCACCTTCTTCAATCTTTGAATCCTGAGATTAACTTTCAAGACACGAAAAAGTTGACATATTCTTTAAGCCAATCAGAAACAAGAAAAAAAAGAATTATTCATTTCATGGAAATTCATCTCGATATAAATGAAACAAATTCATTCAGTTTGATTTTCGGTTTATTTTAAAAATATGGCCGGTTTCGACCATTTCGAGTCATCTTCAAGTGAATGAAATACAGGCACATGTAGATCTCTTCTATGAAAATTACGGTATCATTCACTGTTTAGCATTTGCAAGTTAAAATCTCCCGATAGTTCATTGATTTTCTAACAGATTCATTTTCGTACCCTTATCAGATATATGGATAATTTCAAGACCATCTATAGATACTTAATGATTTCTACTCTTAGTATCATGTTCAAAAATGGATGATTTGCAAGACCATCTATAGATACTTAATGATTTCTATTCTTATTATGTTCAAAAATAGATGATTTATCATCTAATGATATATGTTCTTTGAACCGAGATGAAAAATTGCGACCGGTTTTTCCAACACTCTGGGCGTTCACTGCATTCAATTCAGTATATACCTACCACTTTTATTCATTTCAAGTATTCGGTAATTTGCTTAAGTTAGGTTCGTTGGAAAATAATGATAGAATTTTGGAGTTTTTTATGTTATCTGTGAGTTGGCCAACATAACTAACACCTACATATGTACCTGTATTCTCGTAGTATGTATTTCATTCACTCGAAAATGGCTCGGTAGTCGAAAACGAACGTATTATCAGAAAATATAAAATGGAAATCCGAAAAAATTAATTTTTTTCATTTTATAATAATAAAAAAATCATAGCTAATCATATTGAACTGGTTCACCTCATATTTGCATACAAATAGTAAATAGAAAATGTTGTTGAAAGAGGTAATTCAATTTAACAAAAAGAAGAAAAAAAAATACATCGCAAACAAAACTTGTATATACACGTGAACTTTTCAAATGAGATGTTGATATAAAACTGTTTCGTAAATAAAAAGTTCAAGTTTTATTATGGTAACAAATTAGTCCAAAACCGGACATAGATTTCGAAATTTTATACACCGATTGTAAGAGCCTAAAATAATTTATTTACGTACTGATCCTTGAAAAAAATTAAACAGAAGATTTATCGGCGTTTCGAAATCAAGATTCTGGTGAAAATATTGAAAAACTTGTGAATTTTCCGTCATAATTTTCCGGCTGTCGTTTCTGATTGGCCTCGAGCAATTTTTCGCATTTAATTTCACCTATTTTACCATACTAACTCTCGTATCTGTAGAAGGTTTTTCGTACCGAAATCCAACATACATTTTCCGCGAAAATCGCATTCGAAATCTTGTCACAACGAGAAAACCGCGAATTTTCGAGAACAGTTCGCTGCGTTCAGGCGCACAGAACTCAAACAGCACTGCACTGCACCGAGATTCGCGAAAGCAATTCCGCCTTCGTCACTCTACTGTCCGAAACGTCCGCGTCTCGTACGGAAGTCGGAAGTTTTTCCGGAAATTAACGTATTACGGACTATTCGGTCCGGCGAGAACGCGTTCGATTCTGAGCGACGTCGGCTTTTCAGTAGTCATTTCCAGAGAGTTCTCTCGTCGTTCGGAGTCTGGCTAATCGCGTAAATACTGAAAGGATGGATCTCTCTAGTAACAACAACGGAGCAGGCACGAGGCGCGTCGGAAGGACGCCGCGTGCCAGGACCGGCGGAGGAGCAGAGCGTTGTGATGAACTGAGGTAGGGTTACCGTCACCTAAATTGCTGACGCCGGACAAAAACTTCAAAAACCCCGGACATTTTGTTGAAATTTAGTTCTATTCCGGACAACCCTGTGAAATATATTTTTTTCGAATAAAATAAAACATAGTTTATTTTTTAATTGAACTTTAAACCGCTTGTTTGCGATATAAACAAAACAACAAAATACAAATAAAATATCTACTAATATAACACACTTTGAAGTATTCTTTTTTTGAGGTAATGTGGTAACAAAAATAATCAGAAAAACTTTTTTTTTTGGTATTATCAAATGGAAAACAACTTATAATGATGATTTTTGGTAGATCAAAATAGATCGAATAGACTACATTCTACACTGTAACAACAAATTATAGGATAGGTCATCTAGTTCGGTTAGATAGGTTAGGTAACCAAAAGCCTAAATTATTCATTAACTATAACTTAAAAGTAAGTAACAAGTTTCAAATTTAACGAGATTGAGTTCTTTTTACTAATTTAACTTAACTTGATATGTTTCAGACTTGCCAATTTCTGCCAGAATGTCTTTCTTTTCCATTAGGAATTTTTAAAAGTGGGAGCAACTGAAATCTCTAAAATTATACTTTATTTTGGTCAGAGGAGAAACCGTCTGTGTATTTAGCAAGTTTCTCTCTGGATTTAGCTTGTAGGCGGCTCACGATTATAAATAAATTTTCAACTAGGATTTGTTTCAATATATTGCTCATCCTTTAAATCAATCGGGATTCCCCTGACATAAAGTTTGTCCGGGTTTTACCCGGACATATTTTGAAAAACCCCGTCCGGACGATCCCCGGACGCCCCCTAAACTAGGACAAATCGGGGGAATCCCGGACGGATGGCAACCCTAGACTGAGGCCGAAGAATGGAATAACTTCGAAACGTGTAGAGGTCTTAATAGAAAATGGCGATGGTATAATTGATATGGTAATGGAAATTATCGAACGGAACTTTAAAACCTGCATTTCGATATATTTCGAACAATGTGAAGCAATTTTGTATGATTCTCAAGTTGTCACTATTCTCTACGGGAACATCATCATAAGTATAAGAAAAAAAAGTTCTATCGCAGCGAGCTGCATTAGAAAAGCAGGTTTTCAAAACGTATTCAGTTTAAAAAATCTATTCATTCAATTATGATTTCTGTTCCAAATCCTAAAAACAAAAATTGCGCCCTCTATCGTGTGAACAATATTCATTTCCTCCTCCATGAGGTCACCCCCCAACCAATTTATATCGAAATAAATACCATCCAAGATATCATACGAAACTATCTACATACAAAGTTTCAACCCTTTGGTCCCAAAATTGCGTGTAGACAAGATTCATTTCCTCTTCTAGGGGGTCAACCCCCCAAGCAACTCGTACCAAAACCAATCCTATCCAATATATCATACGAAACTACCTACTCACAAACTTTCAATCTTATTGCTCCAAAATTACGTCCTTTATCGTGTAAAGAGTGATCAACCCCCCAACCAATTCGGACCAAAACCAATCCCATTCAATATATCATACAAAACTACCTAGATACAAACTTTCAACCCTATTGCTATAAAATTGCGCCTTCTGTGGTGTAAACAAGATTCATTTTTCCCCTGGGGGGTCAACCCCTAACCAATTCGAACCAAAACCAATTCCATCCAAGATATCATAGGAAACCACCTATTTACGATTTTTCAACTCTATTGCTCGAAAATTGAGCCCTTTATCGTGTAAACAAGATTTATCTTTCCCTCAGGGGGGTCAACCCCCCAGATAATTCGAACCAAAACTAATCCCATCCAAGATATCATACAAAACTACCTACTCATCACAAACTGTCAACCCCATTACTCCAAAATTGCGCCCTTTATCGTGTAAACAAGATCTATTTCTTCCCCCGGGGGGTCAACCCCGTAATCAATTCGAACCAAATCCCATTCAAGATATCATAAAAAACTACCTCGAACTCTCAACTCTATTGCTACAAAATTGCGCATTTTTATCGTGTAAACTAGATATATATATATGGTTATACGTATTCAGCAACGCAAAATCTGCATTCACAATCGAACGGTGAATTATAGAAATTGTCAAGTCACCCCGACTCAAAATCTGCATACAGCTGTTTCGATCTTTTTAGATCTCATCAGTGCAGCTTATTTGACTCGGAGTGAATTAACAAATCTCTAATTGTTCCCCAATACAAATCGTATTGTAATACGATCGATTTGTATTGGGGAACAATTAGAGATTTGTTAATTCACTCCGAGTCAAATAAGCTGCACTGATGAGATCTAATAAGATCGAAACAGCTGTATGCAGATTTTGAGTCGGGGTGACTTGACAATTTCTATAATTCACCGTTCGATTGTGAATGCAGATTTTGCGTTGCTGAATACGTATAACCAGCTTCCTTGGAAAGTTGTTTGATAATTTTTTAAATTATTAAAGAATTTTCCTTGTTCACTTTATGTAATGTATGAAATTGACCATGGTCGACTAGTATGTTTTTCATGATTTGATTGTTATATATATATATATATATATATATATATATATATATATATATATATATATATATATATATATATATATATATATATATATATATATATATATATATATATATATATATATATACAGTGGATCCCCGGCAATCCGACAAACGTTTTGCAGGGCCGTGTCGGACTATCGAATTTGTCGGATTATAGAGTACTGCCTAAGACCCCCTATATTCCGGAATTTTTTGAAAAAGAGTACATTGTAATCCGACAAATTACACATCAAAATGATAAGATTCTATCTGAACTACAAATCATTATATACTACATACCTATGTATGTCGAATTTAGTAAATTAAACACCACAATAGACAGCTTACGTTTGATTATAAAATTAACCTTATTTATGCTATAGAACTTACAGAAAATAATGACTAAATTTCACATTATGAAATAATTGTATACAAACAAATGCATAATCAAAAACTATGAATAAAAATCAACTTTTAAAGTATGAAAATATTCATCAATTTTTTCCGCAAAATTATGCATGTGAATTCAATAATGATAGGCATGTCGGATTACAGGGGGCGCCGGATTATACAGGGGCCGGATTACCGGGGGCCCACTGTATATACATATATTTATATAGTAGTATAATTTATATAAATGTAGGACTATAATAACACAGAATATTTGACTTTGTGATTATATGACCAGTACGTCACTATTCAATAGCTGGTACCTTTTTTTATCTACAACTGACTGAAATTTTTAATATTGACAATAACAGAAAATGGAAGATAAGGAAGATGCAATGCCTGTGATAATAACTGAAATGTCAATATCAAAACACAACACACCGCTTATCAAACCATGATACAAAAACCATATTTAATCCTTCCACATAAGCTGCAATTTATATCAGTTTGAAGAAATGAAATGTAAGAGTCAACCTCCCATGTGAAAATTTTTTTTATTCGGAAATATCCAAGTAGAGAATACCCTCATATATGGCCTTGAAGTTTGTCATTAGCCATATGTGAAACATTTTTAGATGAAAAGTTTCATTATGCCTATAAATCGTCCCTAATATATATATATATATGAATTTTTCGTTATTCATCAAACACAGGCGATAGAGAGGTGAAAAATGACGTTTTCCAACGATAATAATATTTTTAACTTCAAACTCTCGAAACCTAACCTACACAAAGATCTGTTGATCAAATCAAAAATCTTTTGAAGTAACAGAATTGAATCGGAGTAATTTTTAGCTCTCCATCAGCTGGTTATGTCAAAAAATTTAAAATGATCCAAAATTCAGCAAAGGCAATAAAATTAAACAATTCTTTCGCGAACTGAAAAAAGAAATCACTTCATTAAAAAAAATGTCTCTTGTGAATATATAAATAACTCATATTATATTCATATATACGACAAATTAAATGAAATAAGATTTAAATTATTTCTGCCGTTGTTGTATTTCTACTTTGAAAAAAATACAGATAAGTATATAAATATAAAGCGTGCGACTAAAAATAACGATTTTAAAACGCAAGAGAAGTTTGGTTCTACCAAATTTTTGTTGGTTCTACTGAATTTTTGTACCTTATTTGCACCCCTGGTATATATGGCCCTTCATATATGGCTATTCGAATTTTTAACCTATTGCCCAGCCTAGGTGTCTGCGGTTAACTGAAAGTATTGGGGTCTTCAAAAAGCACCTATATAAATATCTTATTGATTGTAAACCATATTCTATTAAAGAGTTTGTAAGTTTCTGTAATATTTGAAGCTATTTTTCTTCGTTGTGAATGGTCAAATTTTTTTCTTTGTATTATCTTTATTTCGACTCGTTTCATTTGTATTGAGAATACTTATTGGGATGAATAAATTGTATTGTAATATATATGTATATATGTATATATGTATATATGTATATATGTATATATGTATATATGTATATATGTATATATGTATATATGTATATATGTATATATATATATATATATATATATATATATATATATATATATATATATATATAACTTCATAAAAGAAGTTGAAAATACTAAATATTCAGGAATTATCATCGATAGAAACATAAAATGGAACCAACATATAATATATTTAACAAAGCGAATTAGAAAACTAATTTACAAATTTTATCAGTTGAGGGATATCTTGAGTAGGAGTATATTAATTTTGGTATATAAATCCCTAGTGGAATCACTTTTAAGATATGGAATACTGGTTTGGGGAGCACTATATGAAAATTCATTAAAGAACTTGTCTATTATTCAAAATTATATATTGAAAATTATTTACAAAAAAGGTAGACGATACCCAACCAAACTACTTTATGGGAGGGATATATGCAACATAAGATCGCTGTACTTTCATACATTGATAATATTTATACGTAAAAAAAAATATTTGAGGAATCATATTTCGCACAATGTTGTGACTCGTAGTATGACAAGCAGATTGCTGAGAGTATCTAACTCTAATAAGGGTATACATGCAAGATTTGCTTGTCATCTGGCCCCAAAGGCCTACAACTTGTTGCCTTTAAGTATAAGAAATATTAAAAATTACAAAAAATTTTCGATGCAATGTAGGATATTTATAAATGATAACTATAATTTGTTCATGAAACTGGTTGATTAATTTTCTTTTCGTTATGTTTATGTTATGATTGTGAAATTGTTACATATAGTATATGGAAGACATTGAGATATTATCAAACTTGTTGAACTGTGATATATAAATTCTGCACAAAACAAGTGTTAAATCACTTAGGTGCATATTCTTAGAAAACAATATAGTGGAAGGAGCACCAGTGAGGTGATTATCAACAGTATGTAATACTTTAGATTAAGTTTATTTTATGTTTATTTGCATTAGCTTTATTTTGTATTTTTTGAAACATATATGAAATTACTGTCGCTGATAGACACTGAATGTTTTATGATGTAATTGGGTAATTGTATAGAACTGTTATAAATAAATAAATAAATAAATAAATGTTATAAATAAATAAAATATATATATATATATATATATATATACATATACATATAAACGTGTAAAGTAATATATGGATGACCCCTATATTATACTTTTCAATTATGAATTCACTTGTTTTTTGTTGATTTTATCTTTCATTATTTTTCAACATGATTTATAAATGAAATATTTCGATTTTCCATCAACCGAAAAATTTCAACAATTTTAAAGATATTACTTAAAAAGTTTCAATTAATGAGCGATTGCACAAAATTTCACATCTTCCTCACTATCTCTTCAACATTAAAATTCTATTCATTACGTACCTATTCAATTATTACCACATAGACAAAATGTGATCCTTAAAGCATCGATTTCAATACGGAAATTTGTCGCGACTTTTATATTTACCATAAACTACAGAATTCTTCCATTTCGCAAGAGATAAATAGGCAACATATTTAAGTAATCCATTCTATCGATCTTGTTTACGTTGGACTCCCCAGGTCAATATTGACATAAATATTCATATTTCCCGATATTTATGTATGTTAATTCGAATGTCGCAAAAGTATTCATATATGTGGGTTTATCTTGTTTGCTTTCAATATTTTTTTCTTCGGATGATCTCATGTACCTCCGACGGATTTTTTGATCAAAACATCCGAACGAATAGTAAATATCATAAAAGCAAGTTTTCTCTTAGAATATAATGTGTAATTGAAGAGTTTGATAATTTTTATGTAACCGGAAATGATTAAAAAGTTATAAATACCGTTCCACATCTTGAAAAACTCAATTTTAAATATTCGGACCCAGTCAAATGAGTTGCCGTCGTTAAGAAGCGAAAATAAGATCATTTCATCGGCAACACCTCAGAATGTCAATTTAATTTGTAAGCAAGAATATGGTGATTAGTTCTTTAGTGCAACATACGAATATCCCGATATAAAACTACACCAATTATAACAATGATATTTGGATGTTTTCGAATTTTAGAAATTAAAATGAATGATCCTGAAGGCAACAATAAAACTACCAGATTCAGCTATAACCATAGAGATTCTATAAGAAAGATGATCTAATTAATAGACCAGAGAAATATATCAGCGATCAGCAAATAAAAAATTATATTGATCAAGTAAACTAGAGAAAACTACCAAGTACGCAAGCCAAAATTGTGGGCGTAATTCACATCATTTTTAGAGCAACGACTTTCGCCAAAACGACCGCGAGATCACGTCAGGTTGGTCTGGCGACAGAAGGTCTACCACTTTCTGATAAACCGTGTTGCGAAATTTCATTCTACAGAAATTTGGGTAACCGGTTTTTTGAGAAATAAAACTCTGTGTTATCGAGATTTCGAACAAATTTAACTTATCATTTCTCAAATGAGGTATTGAGTGATCTCATCGAGCAACAAGTAGAATACCTACCCAAGTTGATTCACGGAACATTATATTAGTAACCAGGTTGAATTAATAAACTGAGTGAAGTTTCTTGATGATTTGTTCCAAAGATTAATGCACCTCTGCGAGTGCAGCAACAACATCAATATCATCAATATCAAGTGGCAGCCAAAGGATGAAAGCACAAAAACCGAATTTCGAAAGATACATAATCTCTGGAGCAATTATATTGTATATCAAATCAAATCAAAATATGTTTTATTGCCTTGAAAATTGCACAATTTATTGACAAAACGAAAAATATAACAATTAAACATATCCCCTGAGAGGATGAATGTCACACGAAATAAAGGAGTCATACGAAAAAAAATTATTACCAAAAGCACATCAAGCCCACATTTCCATACAAAATATATACAACCTTAGCGTTATTAACAATAGAACGAAAGTTTTTCCGAAACAGAGAATAAGTGTCAAATTTTTTTTCCAGAGCTAATGCCTGTGTTATTCAATGTCGTCATATCGATCAATCAATGATCAGAATGGTAGTCATCTACAAAGTAATGAAGTCTATCATGAAAATAAGATTTAATTTGTTTCCGAAAATTGAACAAGGAAGTTATAGATTTTAATTGATCTGGATGGTGATTATAAATTTTCTTAGCATTGTAAATGATTGACATTTTATTAATTCAGAGGAAGGAACAGGAAGGTGAACATGATGTCCCAAGGATCTAGTGGCATACCTGTGCTGTGGCACCGAGGGTACGGCATGAAAATACTTATGAATCAAGCACACAGATTCAAGTTAATATAAAGCAAGTGTTGAAATACTACTTTTCTTGAAATAAGATTTGCAATGCGCCCTCTTTTGTGACATGTTATTATACCTGTTCCTGCTAGCAAATCCCTGAAACTGTATATAAAAATCAAAATTGTAGGAGAAAAACGATAACAGCCGATTTCCGGAGAGCGTCTTAGAGCCATACCTCTTCTGCCTGTCTGCAGCGCATTTAAGGCCTGCAACATGCATCTTCCCACAGTCGTACACTCTCGGGACAAAAATCAAAAAGTAAACCGCGTTCAAGCAGTTTTGCATGTTCAACTGCTATTAGCGGCCGGATTATACGATAGAGAATAATCCGACAAAGATCTGACAACCAATCTTCTATAAATAAGACTTAATATTTACATAATCCAGTTTTCATCAATTGAGACAAGAACTATTACCAAAAACTGGTGAGATGAACTATAAAATTTTTGAATGCTCGCAAAACTAGAACTAGAAATATGAAACATTTGAAACATTCTCCTCAAATTGATAATTTCTTAAATATTCTTACTACACAAAGTTAGAAAGGACAACTCTGTAATAATTCAACATATCAAACAACTTTCCAAGGGAGCTGGTTATTTAGTTATTTATTTATTTAGCGTATGGCATACATGGATTTAGTTATAATTAGTTAAAATTGTACAAATTCACATTACGTCATAAAAACATATATAAGTGTATATCTAAAAGTAGAAAAAAGTAGAAATAAAATATAAACATAAATATAGCACGATTTGAAGTTAAATTTTGAAATCTAGACCATTGATCCAGTCCAGCACAGAGTCAGTGGCCTCATAGAAGTCGCTCATTTCTCCTCCGTATGCAGTAAGGGGGCACTCCATTGTAATATGGTGGACAGTCTGGCGAGGCTTTCCGCAGTCACAGGTTGGTGTTTCGGTGAGTCCCCACTTATAGAATGAGTCACAGCAAATACCGTGAGACGTTCTTATCCTGTTAAGTGTTTTCCACTCGTGGCGAGGCAGCCTGGTAAGGGCACTGTAGGATCAGTTATATGTACAGCCTGGACTGGTTTCGAGGCTTCCCAGTATTCTCTCCATTTATTGGTCAAATTGAAATTATCTCTCACAAGTTTTTCTGCTAGCAATATTGGGGGAGATCTAGACTTCAATCTCTGCAGGCCGGCTACGGGAAAGTCACTATGTATTGGAAGTAGGGGATTTGTTATTATTTTATTATATTCCCTAACTAGGCTCTCTTGTCTGCGGATGGAGGGAGGTGCAATGTGGCTTAGAGCAGGGAGTCAGGGCAGAGGTGTGCTTTTTAGACAGCCACTAATTAGTCTCATTGTCTCGTTGAGTTTGGTATCGATGTTTTTTACGTGGCAGCTGTTTATCCAGACTGGGGCGCAGTACTCAGCTACTGAGTAGACAAGGCTGAGCGCTGAGGTTTTAAGAGTGGATGCGTTCGCGCCCCAAGTAGTGCCGCAGAGTTTGCGGATTATGTTGCTTCAGGTATTCATTTTAGCTGCGGTGTTCTTTGAATGTGTTTTGTATGAAAGTGTTCGATCCATTGTTACCCCTAGATATTTTGGGCAAGGATTATAGCGTAGTAGATTATTATTGAAATACACTTGGGGCTCCACTCGTGCTTGTTTATTGTTTAGGTGGAAGCACATCGCTTCAGTCTTGTTCATATTTGGAAATAGCCTCCAGTCGGCGAAGTATTTTCCCAGCATGTTCAGGTCTTCTGACAGTGCGTTACTAGCTTCTTCGATGGTTTTACTTTGGGATGCAAGGGCCAGGTCATCGGCATATCCGAACTTTCTTGACGATGTCTGTGGGGTGTCGGAAATATATAGATTAAACAGGACAGGTGCAAGTACAGAGCCCTGGGGCAGACCATTATTGAGATGTCTCATCTTGCTTCTGCTTCCTCCTGTTATTATTTGGAAGGGTCTATCGCAGAGCATGTTGTTCAGTAGAGATGCTGTTCGGCTGCATGGTATCACGTTGAGAAACTTGTAGAGGAGCCCCTCTCTCCAGACCGTGTCGTATGCTGCTGTCAGGTCGACATACAATACAGTTGTATTCAGCTGTTTTTGAAACCCTGCTTCGATGTGTGTTGTTAAGCTGAGCACCTGGTCGACACAGCTACGGTGGGGCCTAAACCCAGCCTGTTCAACAGGAATATGCTCCATTATCAGAGGGCTCAGTCGGTTTAATAACATCCTTTCTAGGAGCTTATAGCATGAGCTTAACAAGGCTATTGATCGAAAGCTTTCAGGTAGGTTCTTGGGTTTGTTTGGTTTTAGAATCGCAATTATTTTTGATTTTTTAAGCTCCATTGGCATATAACTTGTCAGTAAAATGTCAGAGTAGAATTTACTCAGTCACATTCGATAGTGTTTTCCACAGTTCTTGAGGAATTCGGGCTGAATTCCGTCGAATCCCGGAGCTTTGCCAGATTTGGTGTCTTCAAGTGCCTTATCTACCTCTTCTGCAGAGAATGGTTTGGAGAATTCTGGCTGGGGTGCTGTCGTATGGCAGAGGAGTATCAGTTGTTTCTTAATATGTGTATTCTGTTGTCTTATACTTGGGGCCTTAGAGAGTGTTATGACTCTTGTAGCGATTTGGTCAGCTGATACTTCCGGTGGTTCGCGGGTTGGTGGATTAGAGCTGCCCAGCTTCTTCAAAAGGCTCCAAGCTTTCCTGCTAGATCTCTTAAAGTCCATGCTGCCTGTTGTTTCTTTCCATTTATTAAGGCGTTCTGTGTCCAGGCGGTTGAGGAGCTATTTCAGAGTCTCCATTGTTCTGGAATTCCTGGTAAAGCTGCTCCGTCTCAGCGTTCCAGCCCGGTATATATTCTCTGCGGAATCCTCGAGGTATATACTTTTTCGCAGTTGTTATCACGGCTTTTACGAATCTATTATAGTTGCTGCTCACTGGAGGGATCCATCTAACGACTTTATCCAGCTGAACAGCAAATTCATTCCATTGGGCCTTTCCAAAATTCCATCTAGGCCTGGGTGTAGAGTGGATTATCGGAATTTTAATTCCAATTTCGAGGACTATAGGACGATGTTGGCTGTGCGGAAAGTCGTCTAGGACTTTTCTTGACATTGGAATCGGCCGTTTTAGGGCATTCTCTGAGGCAAAGCAAATGTCTGGGTTGGTTTCAGTGTTCCACGCAGCTGATCTGAAAGTATTTCGTTCTTTCGCATCAAAGATTAGGTGGAGATCGTGTGAGTCTGCCCATTTGGCATGGCGCTCGCCGTTCTCATCTGTGGTACGGTATTTCCATTCAGTGTGGTGACTGTTAAAATCGCCTGCGTATACTGCAGGGTGTGGGTAAGTGTCTAGAACGTTATCAGGCCAGGGTGCTTGTGGTGGTTTGTAGATGTTTGCGACCGTAATGTCCGCTATTTTTGTTATTACTTGGTGAATGTTTGAATTAAGAGCTGGTTATATAGATTTCCGACGAGAATTCTACATTCACAATCCAACAGTGAATTATAGCAATCGTCGAGTCAACCCGACTCAAAATCTGATTCGATCCTGTTAGATCTCATCAGTGCAGCTTATTTGACTCGAAGGGAATAAGACATTTCTAATTGTCCCCCAATACAAATCTCGGTCGGGACTACCATTTGGATAACAGCCAAAAGCGCCCGCCACCAAAGATATTGGAAGCTTAGATCGAAAATGCAAAATATCGTCGGGAATACATATAACCAGTCCCCTTGGAAAGTTGTTTGATAGTTTTTTCAATTATTGTTCACTTTATGTTATATAATTATACATATTACACTATTTTAAATTAACCATGGTCAACTTGTTTATTTTTGGAACGAAGTTCCTTACGGCTTCAAGCTAGTTGGTCGAGTACATAGCGTACGCTGGCTAGTATTTGGGAGGTCTCGGGTTCAAACCCCGGAGCCGACTGGTCTGCCATGAGTTTTTTTCAGAGGTTTCCTCATGGTGAAGTAGGTCACTGCTTGCAAACTTATAAGGCGAATGCTGGGCCAGTATTAATCCTCTGAACCCTACCCACACTTCCTATGTTCCATAAATATCCCGTCTCACATATCCTTAATGCACTTGTACATACAAGTGTATCCTCTGATCTGGCTGAAGGAGTTAATCCCTAACTCAAACTGCCCGCCTCCCTGACACATACTTCAAGGAGGAATGAAACACGTGTGTTTCCTTTCCTTTTTTCTCCGGAGTTCAGACCAAGCTAGTTAGTCGAGTACTTAGGGTACGCTGGCTAGTATTTGGAAGGTCTCGGGTTCAAACCCCGGAGCCGACTGGTCTGCCATGGGTTTTTTTCAGAGGTTTCCTCATGGTAAAGTAGGTCACTGTTTGCAAACTTATAAGGCGAATGCTGGGCCAGTATTAATCCTCTGAACCCTACCCACACTTCCTATGTTCCATAAATATCCCGTCTCACATATCCTTAATGCACTTGTACATACAAGTGTATCCTCTGATCTGGCTGAAGGAGTTAATCCCAAACTCAAACTGCCCGCCTCCCTGACACATACTTCAAGGAGGAATGAAACACGTGTGTTTCCTTTCCTTTTTTCTCCGGAGTTCAGACCAAGCTAGTTAGTCGAGTACTTAGGGTACGCTGGCTAGTATTTGGAAGGTCTCGGGTTCAAACCCCGGGGCCGACTGGTCTGCCATGAGTTTTTTTCAGAGGTTTCCTCATGGTAAAGTAGGTCACTGCTTGCAAACTTATAAGGCGAATGCTGGGCCAGTATTAATCCTCTGAACCCTACCCACACTTCCTATGTTCCATAAATATCCCGTCTCACCTATCCTTAATGCACTTGTACATACAAGTGTATCCTCTGATCTGGATGAAGGAGTTAATCCCAAACTCAAACTGCCCGCCTCCCTGACACATACTTCAGGGAGGAATGAAACACGTGTGTTTTTTCCGTACGGCAGGCTTCGAGGAGATAGCCATTTTGCTGCGGGACCAAACTGAAAAATATGCGAGACTGAAAGAGTGACGAAAGTCACGCTTTTAGTTAACACAAGCGAATATTGTATACCTTTCCCTTTCTCCCTCTTTCTTTCCGTTCTCTCGTCCCTTCTCTTTCTGATTCCACACCGCCACGTCAATCGCCAATTCGCCAATGCATTATATGTATTCATTAATTCATGTACAAGCGACTCGAAAACGTCTGATGTGAAACATCGAAATAATTTTGTATAAGTTATATGCATAAAAGAACAGATTACGATAGGGATCAGATATGGCATAATGAAAAGATAAAGCTTTACAAATTTGTTCCATAAAATAATGACTACGTATTGTAGGTTTATATTCAACTATATAGCGTGTCGATACGTTATCCTCTCGTTATATACACTCTTGCGTCTAATTTTTACATTGCGTTGACGACCGAGTGGTCTAATTACTGAACCCTGGTGTGCCGTATTTCTGGGTTCGAATCCCAGAGGTTCCTCCTGGTTTTTTAATTTTTTCATTTACAATCTCGCCCCCGTCTTAGCCCCACATTTCATTATCACTTCTCTCGTGCGCCCCGACACGCACATGTTTCGTTTTCGCAAATTGTGGTCCTTCTATATTATCCGAAGGAACTTCGTTCCTACCTGGTGTCCCATGACACCGTTTTTCTTGTTCATGATTTGATTTTCTTAAATATATACGAATGGATGTATATGAAAGAAAAATTATCCCGGCTCATGAGAAAACCGAGTCAGTTAGACAATTACGTTGGAGAAGTAATAAGAGGTTATACATTTACTCAAGACAGGACATGCAACGAAATTGCCAAATGCAACTTTTCATGAAAATGGCACATAACAAAACCACAGCGATGAGAAAATTCAGAAATTGAATCAAGCCGAATCTAAACTAATGAAAATTAAACCGTAAACATTTCACTAATATACTTATCGTTCTTGTCGAAAATATTATGTTTACTTAATGAATGACGCACAACAACCAAGGTCGGGTTAATTAGAAATGATGTCGTGGTACGTGGAACTGTCGCTATCCAGCCTGCAGCAAATACGCACCGAGCCTACCCTGTAATCTATTAGCATATATGACGGACAAACATCTCAACGAAAAGTATACGCTCTTTTATTACAATATGTCACTGAAGTGTTGATTGTGTGAAACCTTTATTGTTGTGTCAATATAAATTAAGGAATGAAACAGAGTCATTGTTCGGAACTGGCTCGCTCTGTATGTTAGTATTGCTTTCATCCCTTTCCATCTCTCTTTCCGTAGTTTATTAACCAAGAGATGATATATTGCGTGTTCTCTTAATTGAAAATCTAATTCCGAATATGGCGTAACACCGCAATTGAAATTCGGTGAAACTTTTCCACATGTAGGAATTCCTTTTGTACCGACATTATTTCGACTCGACATGCAACAATTGATCATAGTCTATTTCATTTATTATATATATTGAACAAGGAAATACATACAGATGTTTCGATCTCATTCGATCTCTTCAATGCAGCATAATAATAATAATAATAATAATGAAAAAATTTATTCATACGTTGGCTAAAACAGGCATGTACACGTCATAATAAATAGAATCTTAGAATACACATATAAATAAAAACATACTAACATATCTACAACTTAAGTTTCAAACAACAGCACATAACTATGTGGAACAAAACTCTTCGAATGAATAAAATGCATGACCTAGTAGAAAACGCTTCAGCTCTTTTTTGAACTATACAATACTATTTATACTAGTAAGAAATGATGGCAATTTATTATGAACAGTAACAGACACATATTTCGGACTCTTTTCATAGAACGCACTCTTATGCCTAGGAAAAAGTAATTTCAAATAATTTCTTGTATTATATGATCTCGCAAAAGAGGCAAAATTCTGTCTAGCGTGCATTGCTGCTTTGCGGACGAATATCGAGGGCAGAGTGAGTATACCATGGCCAACGAAATACCTCCTACATGACTCGTAAGAAGATGGCCAAACATGAGCCGAATTACTCTCTTATGTGCAATGAATACCCTCCTCCGACCTGTTGATATCCCAAACATGAGCCGAATTACTCTCTTATGTGCAATGAATACCCTCCTCCGACCTGTTGATATACCCCATAATGATGTGTGGATTTCGCGTCAAGGAATACTATAACCAACTCCCTTGGAAAGTTTTTCGGAGATTTTCAAATTATTGAAGAATTTTCTTTGATTACTTGATAATTCGACGTTCGTTTGAAATGAGAGATATGTTTGTAAATAATGGAGAACCAGCGTATCTGGGAAAACAGAGCAAATATCATTTGAAGATTGTTGAAATTATTACATCGATATTTGTTTGCGTGAAAGGAACAACAATGTTAGATCAAGTTGCGAACATAAATAAAAGTTGATTTCACATTAGGAACATACTACAAGCAATGCGAACCAAATAATAAGATTCTATCAACAATCAATTCATGAAAATGATACAAGTTCACCATAGTAAATTTCATATATCACATAAAGTTAACAAGGAAAATTCTTCAATAATTCAAAAACTATCAAACAATCTTCCAAGGGAGCTGTTTTTTTTATTCCGCCACTCGAAATCTGCATTCACAATGAATTATAGAAAATATCAAGTCACCCCGACTCAATATCTGCATACAGATGTTTCGATCTTAATAGATCTCTTCATGAATTGATTGTTGAATATTGCGAATATCGCAACAAGTATTCACTGAGCGCGATCTCGGCGTAAGCAATTCTAAGCATCGTTCATAAAATTTCGCAAGACCGAAACTGTTGTTCGTTCCATACGTACTGTTCACAGACTCATTTATATTATATGATATTGTTTCTGCCAATATGGCAAGGTCCATAAAAGGCCATTCATTAATTCGTAATTAGTGTATAATTCAACATTTGCATTTACATGGAATCTATATTTGAAAGTTGAACTTTTTTTCACATATAGTACCAGTATAGAAATCAGTATTTTTAATTAATTCATTAGCGAAAGCTTCTCACTAATTCCTGTTCATCATTTCTGTCGCATTCAAGAAATTATTGCCACGAAGTGCCACATACCGACAGCGAAGATGATACACCGAAACCAGATGAATCTGATGTTTGTTCTACAGATAATACGGTGGCAAATTATTCTAGGTCCTAGGAATAAAAGTCCAAAGTGAATCAACTATATATAACTATCGAATGCGTGCTTTTCATGAAAAATAATCAGCGTCAAACCATTCAGAATTTTTTATCAATCAATTTTGCTGGCACGCAACGTTTCACATAATTGGGGTAGGTTGAAGCAATACCCCAGAAACTCCGGAATTCATATTAAGTCCTCCGCCAATCTACTTTTCTCGGAAAACTCAAGGATTCATAAGAATTAAGCATCTCTTGTGGAATTTAAATTGAACAAATCATCTTACTTCTTGAATTTAAATCCAAACAAAATAAGAAAATAGGTTCTTTCCTTCCCTGAAATGAGAGATGCCGAAGACGTTGCGAATTCTTGAAAATTTTTTCGACTTGCAAATGTGTGTATATAAAATTCCTCCATTTGACTGAAAAAAAGTTTCAAGTATGAAGTTTTCGATAAAAAGTTTATTCTACTTTTAACGCCGTACGATTTATACGACTACATTCATGAGCTTTTTTTAGAATTTGATGTCCGACTGGTATATTATTTGTCAAATAATAAAATTATGTCGAAGTCAGTTAGTTGAATACGAAATATTACCCTAGGGCGTATTTTAATAAAAATAACGCCCTAGGACCTAGGAAATTCCATTTTTTTACAACTGTTGAAAAAACTTGACATTTCAGCATCTCTATTGATGCGTAAATGTTTTTTTTTACTGCCAAAATAATTGACCAAGAAAACATGTAATATTACTTTTTCAAGGAATTATTCTTAACAGAGTCAATTATTAATTGATTATTCATCATAAAACAATTTCATTTATTGGAATAATAAGTGATAGTAGGGGAGACCGGGTACAAAAGTAACATTTTGTACTTTCGCCTTGGTTTCTCGTTAGGTGTTATCATTTCGATGAAATTGATATAGCCATACATAAATTCCGTTTATGTTCTATACATTAGCACCTTATATTACCTTATTATAGTCTGTCCAGTCTAAGTTGGCGTGTACGTCACAGTCATGCGCAAATAACGACGCAAGGCTGCCTATCCAAATAAATAAAATTCGAAATGGTCAAAATTCATATCTGTCGTAAGTAATTTTCTGAAAAAGTAGTTATATGGTGGTAGTGACCGGATCATCCATGTCGACAAATATTCTGTTCTTAACATATCAAATCGTATGTATCTCTCAAGAAAAACTAACATTCCGAGTAATGAAAATAAGTTGAATGTTTGTTAAGTTGTCATTTAATTGAAAAATTTGCAATGTTGTCGGACTCTCTCGACCAACGCGCCCCGGTAATCGGAATTTCACGTTTGACAGTCGCCGAGTAACCTAGAAGATTTTGTAATTAAGTTTGATTTATCGATCGATGAATATGGACTCCATATAGATAGACACTTCTGGTAGGGAATAATGGTCAATTTGAATTTACCGCTAAAAATCCCCGCCATGTCAAACATGCAAGATATCTCATTTTGTTGAAAATTGGGTTAGCTATTTAGATTTGAGATTATTTATTACGTCTGGCAACAGTGTTCACGATCGACGTCATATACAATTGGTGACGTACACGCCAACGGTCGCTGGACAGACTATATTGTGTATTTTGCATGAATCACAGAAACTTTAAAAAAATTTGTCATTTGTTACTTTCGACCACGTTGGCGGGCCAAAAATAACACGTTGTGGGTCGAAAGTAACAGGGCAAAAGGGTTTGTAATGAATGTGATATGACATATTTAATCAAACAAATATTTATTGGAAGATTCAGTTTCAGTCTTCTTCTCTATTCAGACTCGCAATTATGGCACACATAATTCATTAACGCATTCAGTATCTATGAGACCACATTTTGCATTCGAAACAATGTAAACTTTGCTCATTCAGTCGACTATTGCTGAAATTTTCTAAACAAACGAGGTAGAAGCAATCTTCGTCGTCAAATTTATTTTCCTTGTCTACAACTGCGCTAGTATTTCTAGCTTAAATTTTTTTATATATCTATGCAATGTAACATGGCAGACATTCAATTTTTTTTTCCTTGGCTCTAATTTTTCACCATCATTAAAATGCTCTTCAGCCGCTTTTCGATAGACTTCCATGTTAGTTGTTATTCGTGAGGTGGTTCTTATGCGTTGTCGCGGCATTTTGTTGAAATAAACACACACACATAAAAAGTTTACTCAGAGTAAATCAATACGGGGACAAAAGTAACATGTTACTTATGTACCCATAGGGCTGCGTTACTTCTGTACCCCACAGCATTTTTGTTAGAACATGAAAGATAACCTTGAAACGGAACATGCTAGACAAAAACGAATTTAAGCATTGCAAAATCAATCTAATCGAGTATCTATATGCAAATATTCAGATTAATATCATCCCTTTAATACTACATAAACATTAAATAAGTAAACGTCAAAAAATTTACTTTTGATTTGTGAAATCACTTAGCGTCCTCTCACACTATCTAACAGTGCGTGGCGCGAGCGGCGGTTGAATGCAACTGAAGGTGGCACCAGTGACTATCACCTGACAGCAGCTAAGTGGTGTTTTGACAATTCTTTAAACCTACAGAGCATTTGTTACTTTCGACCCGCCGTTACTTTTGCACCCGGTCTCCCCTAATACTTTTTCAAGGATTTATTCTTTTCGTAATCCCATACTGTTATTTTGATTTAACGGTATTCATATGACAATTGAAAAGTCAGTGTTAACGGCCGCCGCCCGTTATAATTTCATAACGGCCGTTAAGAAATCACTTGTTCAAATATTTATTTCAAAACATCATTCTGCTTACAATAACAACATCAAAATCTTGGTCCACAGCGAGTTGGGAGAATAAACCTCTGATTTTCATTTCGCATAGGCTAATAAAACATCTTCATTAACCACCTTTACATTCTTGCTTTTACGCCACATTTCAAAATTTTCATATTCTTTTTGATATCGCTCTTGAGTTATTTTCGGCAGTTAATCAACACTCGCTGCACTGTACATGATTCTCCCAATATTTCTAAAAGAATTGATTTTGTTCCTCAATTTCGTCAATTTCATCCATGGTCGTCGTTGAAGCGAACTTGAGAACACAAAAAAACTGACGTTGTTTATAAAACTGTCAAACTGTTCCATGACAACAGAGTGCACGACGTTGGGATTTTTCTTTAGAATTGCGAGGTACGGGATTTTTTCTTTCTTCGGAATCAAAATATAATCTTTCAACGGGATTACGAAAAATTTTTAATGACACACAGCCGATAAGCAAATAACGAATTCGGTTAGTTATAATCCTCGGCTGCGCCTCGGATTACATTATCCAACCTCATCCGTTATTTGCTACATATCGGCCTTGTTACGTTAATAACTATAACAGAGTCAATTATCAATTGATTATTCATCATAAAACAATTTCAGTTATTGGAATAATAAGTGATAGTAAAGTTTGAACAATTACTTCCAGCATGAATTCCCGAAGAAGTTCCATGTTGCTGCTGATCAGAAACGTAGAGCTACAGTTCCACAGGAGGGACATTGAGGAACATTCTGTTGCTGAATGTTTCTCCTTGTTGCCAGAAGAAGAAACTTATGGCAACATACGTAAACTTTTTGTTTCCACTGAAGCAACTGAAGTTGTCAATAGTTGCATATTATTTAGTAGAAACAATCAACATTTGTTGCCGAAACATAAAGAAATTTCAAGGAACATTTTGGATTATCTACGGAAACAAGCAACAGCAACAAAAATGTTCCTCGATGTTCCTCTGGTGGAAACGTTGCTATATATTCATTGTAACGTGTCAATTCCCCGCTTAACCGCCGCCACTGAATTCTACACCGAAATACCGTGATTCAAGCTATCAACCGATACGTCACTTTTGTTTCCTCTATGATTAATGACTTGCGTACAATGAGAGTATCGAGATAGCGTCTTATTTGCACGTGCACGTATTACATCTCTATTTTCCGAAGTATCGGTTGAAGATACCACATCGTTAGATATTAAAATTATATTCATATCTATTAAACGAATATTTTATTAGAGTTTATTACATTTTATTAAGTATCTGTGGTGCCTGATAGACGTCACCTTGGCTGGAGTTTAAAAACCACCTTATCTGGAGTTAAAAACCACCTTATCTGGAGCTAAAAACCACCTTGTCTGGAGCTAACATTCACCTTGTCTGGAGCTAAAATTCACCTTGGCTGAAACATTTAACTAAAGCTACTATGAAACCACAGCTGGAGCTACAAAGAAACTAGGGACAAAGATAGGGCAGAAGTCAAGAGTTCAATCCACCTAGGAAAAAATCTAAGACATCGATAGAAAATTAAATAAAAAAAAAGAACAGTCTCATTCTATGTAATAAGAAAATAGTAAATACCTTCATTTTATCTTGTTGTTATTACTGAGAACAAACTAGAATCCATATATGTTTAACCAATCTCCCTGCTAGCTCGGGCATAAATATATCTTAAAAGGGAGAGTGGTTACATCATTCGTTTTCGTACTTCACTGCACACTGAAAATTTGCGACAAGAATGTTTACTAGTTGCGTTCTCTTTACGTTTCCACTGCGATAGCAACACGGATTTTTTCACAAATGTTTCCCATTTTCTTTTTAAGTTTACCGCTCAAAATGGAAACCAGATGTAGAAACATTCGTCATTTGTTGCGGAAAAATAAAGAAATTTAAGGAACATCTAGGAACTTTTTGGAACATTTACGGAGACACGGAACAGCAACAAAAATGTTCCTCCGGTGGAATCGTAGCTTGAAGAGTGACAAATAGAAACGGTTAACATTTGTTGCCGAAACATAAAGAAATTTTAAGGAACATTTGGGAACATTTTCGGAAACACGCAACACCAACAAAAATATTCTACAATGTTCCTCATCGTTTCTCCAGTGGAACTGTAGCTTTAGAATGCTCAATACTGACTAGTACTTGACTCTTACTGTTTATTTCATACAACAAATCCATATAAAAACTATACTCTTTTCTGATTTACATAGGTAATACATTCTAGTACTTGAAATATAAGGCGATAATCGAATTCTCAACTTGATAGAATCTTAATAACGAGCTCAATAAAAAGTAACATTTCATCATTATAATTTTTTTATAGATGAAAGATTGTTACACAAAACACGTATCAACAATCACTCAAGAGCAGAATGATGCAATTTGAAAAGGTATGTTAGTCAACAAACAGTTGGATTGACCTTTATGCAAAACATTCATTTTTATAGAATGCAATTGTGAATACAGAGATGTCATGAACATTATTCGCCACGGTAAATTTTATAAATGCTTACGTTGACTGTAACAAAACATATTTATGATTACTTCATTCAGTATCCAAGTGAAAAGCTACAGTTCCAACGGAGGAAGAATGAGCAACATTCTAGAACATTCTTAATGCTGTTGCGTGTTTCCTAAAATGTTCCCAAATATTCCTTAAAGTTCCTTAAAATTTCTTTATGTTTCGGCAACAGATGGTGACTGTTTCTCCTTGTCACCCTTCAAGCTACGATTCCACCGGAGGAAAATTTCTGTTGCTGTTGCGTGTTTCCGTAAATGTTCCTTAAATTTCTTTATTTTTCGGCAACAAATGTTGAATGTTCCTACTTGTCGCCGGTTTCTATTTTGAGCGGTAAAATTCAGAAGAAAATAGGAAACATGTGTATACACATCCGTGTTGCTATCGCAGTGGAAACGAATTGAGAACGCAACTGGTAAACACTCGTGTCGCAGATTTTCAGAGTGCAGTGAAGTGCGAAAACGAATAAATATAAAGCTACGTTTCCACTGGAGGAACTTTGAACATTTTTGTTGCTGTTGCTTGTTTCCGTAAATGTTCCTAAATGTTCCTCAAAATGTCTTTATGTTCGGCATCAAATGTCGATTTTTTCTACTAAATAATTAGACCAAGCTACAGAGATTTGTAGGGAGCATTTTGTGTAAAAAGTGTTAGAAGAAAACCAGCTCCGCCATTGTGTGTAAAATAGTTCCATATGATATAGTGATATGTTTTTCACTCGACTTTATTATTTATAACTTTGTTATTAACAATTTAATGAAAAAAATCGCATTTTTTGTTTGTTTTTTGCTTATAAAAATGAAACTATCAAAGTAATCGTGATGGTGTCAATAGACTAATTATTGTAGAAAATGAAAAGACGCATGCAGTTTTTTCAAAAATTTTTAACTCGGTTATTTTCTGAGTTGTACCGTAGATCCTCCGGCCAGTATTAGTTATTGATATAAACTTCATTTGTGCGAAGATCAGGAACTGTCCGATGCATAGTTTTTGATCTGTGGCCATTTGATTATGTTACTATGCAATTCTCCAGCAGACCTGAATGCGACAGGTATGGTCCGATTTCAATTTACAAAAAAGATTTTGAAAGTAGAATTCTCATAGTTAAAACGTTCATCTTGGGTTTTCATAAAAACGCTGAGAAATATGTTAAAAATAAAGCTGAACATGACGAAAAACGGCCGAGCGCGTGAGAGTGGGGGTAGAGCAGCAGGCAAGGAGAAGTATGACATTCGAAAGCGTCGGCATTTTGAACATGGCAGTAATTTCTAAACGTCAGATAATAATTGTAAACCCCCACTCTTCAACTACTCTCACGCGCTCGGCCGTTTTTTGTCATGTTCAGCTTTATTTTTAGCATATTTCTCAGCGTTTTTATAAAAAACCAAGACGAACGTTTTGAACTATGATAATTCTACTTTCAAAATCTTTTTATCAAATTGAAATTGGACCATACCTGTCGCAATCAGGTCTGCTGGAAAATTGCATAGTAACATAATCAAATGGCCACAGATCAAAAACTATGCATCGGATAGTTTATGATCTTCGCACAAATGAAGTTTATATCAATAGCTAATACTAGCCGGAGGATCTACGCTACAACTCAAAAAATAAGCGAGTTAAGAATTTTTGAAAAAAACTGCATTTTGGCCGTTTTTTTCCGATTTCCTCTCAAACTAAGGGTCTGATCGAGTCGTCCCACTTCTCATTTTCTTCGTCTTTTCATTTTCTACAATTAGTCTATTAACACCATCACGTTTACTCTGATAGTTTCATTTTTATAAGCAAAAAACTAAAAAAAATGCAATTTTTGCATAAAATTGTTAATACCAAAGTTATAAATGATAAAGTCGAGTGAAAAACATATCGCTAATGTGGAACTATTTTACAAACAATGGCGCAGCTGGTTTTCTTCTAACACTTTTTACATGAAAAAGCTTGGCCTAAATATGCAACTATTAACAATTTAAGTTGCTTCAGTGGAAACAAGAAGTTTACGTATGTTGCCATAAGTTTCTACTTTTAGCAACAAGGAGAAACATTCAGCAACAAAATGTTCCTCAATGTTTCGGTAGAACTGTAGCTAAATATGTATCCCAGTGAAATATGACACAATTTAGGCAAGCCATTCATTCGACATTAAATTAATTTGCGGTTTATATATGAAAAATTCGGAATAATTCTTGGACATTTTTTGAAGTTATTCAAATTATTAATTGTTGAGGCCGATACCTGGTGAAATCTATTATTAATAAGTAAACACTACTACTATATCACACTATAAATTGAACAAGGAAAATTCTTTAATAATTTTAAAATAATCAAACATTCTTGGTTATATGTATTCAATCAAATTCTTTAATAATTTAAAAAGTATCAAACAATTTTCCAAGGGAGCTGGTTATACGTATTCCGCAACGCAAAATCTGCATTCACAATCCAACAGTGAATTATAGAAATTGTCAAGTCACCCCGACTCAAAATCTGCATACAGCTGTTTCGGACTTATTAGATCTAATCAGTGCAGTTTGACTCGGAGTGAATAAAAAAATTTCTAATTGTTTCCCAATACAAATGTTCTTGAAATTTGTTAATTCACTTCGAGTCAAATAAGCTGCACTGATGAAATCTAATAAGATCGAAACAGCTGTATGCAGATTTTGAATCGGGGTGACTTGACGATTTCTATAATTCACTGTTGTATTGTGAATGTAGAATTGTCGTCGCGGAATACATATAACCAGCTCCATTGAAAAGTTGTTTTATAAATTTTCCTATTATTGAAGAATTTTTCTTGTTCACTTTATGTAGTATATTAAATTGACCATGCTCAACGTGTATATTTTTCATGATTTGATTTTGTAATGAACTTGTTAGATGCAATGCCTTGGTATAGTCTGTCCAGCGACCGTTGGCATGTACGTCACCAATTGTATATGACGTCGATCGTGAACACTGTTGCCAGACGTAATAAATAATCTTAAATCTAAATAGCTAACCCAATTTTCAACAAAATGAGATATCTTGCATGTTTGACATGGCGGGGATTTTTAGCGGTAAATTCAAATTGACCATTATTCCCTACCAGAAGTGTCTATCTATATGGAGTCCATATTCATCGATCGATAAATCAAACTTAATTACAAAATCTTCTAGGTTACTCGGCGACTGTCAGACGTGAAATTCCGTTGGTCGAGAGGGTCCGACAACATTGCAAATTTTTCAATTAAATGACAACTTAACAAACATTCAACTTATTTTCATTACTCGGAATATTTGTCGAAATGGATGATCCGGTCACTATCACCATATAACTACTTTTTCAGAAAATTACTTACGACAGATATGAATTTTGACCATTTCGAATTTTATTTATTTGGATAGGCAGCCTTACGTCGTTATTTGCGCATGGCTGTGACGTACACGCCAACTTAGACTGGACAGTTTAACAGTTTCGTTTCTATTCCCCATGTATTTTACTTGAGTTCTTAGGTAATAATGAATGCATGTGAATAAATGTAGAATTTTACCATTATTCAGCAAGAATCTGATGAAGAAGTAGCAACTGCTTCGAAACGTGCGTCATGCATTGTAATTCAAATATTTGTACAAAGTTATATAGGTAAATAGTTTTTCGTGTTACGAATAAGTGTTTCTGTTGACGAGAAAAATTTGTACTGAAACTTACACAAAAGTTTCATCGACAAATATCTCACTCTGAAATAAATACAAACATGTTTACCAATTTACAACACATGAAGTTTAAAGTGAAACTTTAGCCGAACTACGTAGTCAGAAAAAAAAAGTCGAAGAAATGAAACTCTACACAACTTTGCCCTATGTGTACTTCTGTTTTTATTTCGAGATTAACAGTTCAAACGATCATGTTCACTTGACTCGACAATTTATTCGGAGCACTCCGGGCGCCCCGACATCGCGTCGTCTGGTAACTCAGTGAAACAACATAAAGTTTACATACAAAAAAACAATGTTGCTAGATGCCAGCAACGATAGCGACGTGAACAGTATCCGTTAGTTGCTGATAGTTTCAAAAGTTCGATAGACGCTGATACCGCAGCTTAGCATCGATTGAGAAAAACTCTGATCAGCAAAGTTCCGTCACTGTGGTCGTATTTTCCCCTTGTTGTTTTTTTCTTACATGCAAATTCTATAATAATAATAAATATTAAAAATAAATAATAAGAAAACAACTTGTCTAAAAACCACAAAATGAAAATAACTTTTATTCGACTAGTTTCGCCTTTTACAGCATTATCAAGACTGTCTTGATAATGCTGTAAAACAATCAAATCATGAAAAACATACTAGTCGACCAAAGGCGAAACTAGTCGAATAAAAGTTATTTTCATTTTGTGGTTTTTAGACAAGTTGTTTTCTTATTATTTATTTTTAATATAAATATGAATTACCACAGAGTTGATTCATCGTCCATCGAATTTATTTAATAATGATAGATAATCTTTATAACCAAAATATCAGTTTATCAATAATATGAAACAAAAAAAATAGACTCTATAACCAGGTAAAAACTAATATATTGAATTACATAACCAGGCAAACAAAGATCCTACAAAAAAATTATTATTTATGTACCAAGTGCGTTATATAGATCCTATCGCCCGGAGGGTAACATTCGGCCCGAGGGAAGAATATTGCCCGATGGGCGTTAGGATCTAGTAGCGCACGTGGCACATACAAGATTTTATTTTTCACGAAAAAATTATTTTATTATAATGACAAATCGATTTTAAAATCGGTTCATTGCTCCTATACTTTCCATTTTCCTTCTCATAGTAGGCATGTCATTTGTTGATATTTTGACGTTTGTGAATATTTTTGTCATCATATTTAGTGAATGTAACCGCTGCTTTCTTTGTGTAGTCTTATAGAAATAATGGAAATGAAAACGAATTTACCCAAGAATATCATAGAAAATGCAGCCAAAGCTGCGAATAATTCATTGCCGGAGAAATCCAGAGTCGTTTACGACAAGGATTATGAAGTGTTGAATCAATGGAAGTTGCTTCAGTTGTCCTCGTACAACGAGCCGGCGTTATGATCCATAATGCCCGCTCATAACGCCCTAGGGAATAATGAGTGTATTTATAGCAACCGTATCTAAGGTAAAATCAACAGATAATATACAAGTGAAAAATAAAACCATTTACTCTCAGAAGTACACAGTACTTACTTTTAAGGGAGCTGTTCTACATAAGAAAAATTTAAAAATATAATTACTTATCTCGTTCAAACCATTCAAGCAGAGTATGTATGTAAATTTTTTGTTTCGTGTGTTTTCTATTAGTTTCGATGGTAAGTACTTAGTTGTATTCATTATACTCAAAACCTCTTCTGTTGGTAATGAATTCAACCATATTAGTGATGCTTTCTTGAAACTTTTGAGATTTGTCTTCATTTTTGAGTAACTAGGTATTCTATCATACAGCCTTTTCAGAATGTATACAAAGTTCCTCTAACCGGTTAATTTATTCTTTCTCTCTTTTGGGGAATTAATTTTGTTATTTCTTGTCCCTTCTTAACAAACAAATTCCATTTGGAAGGATTGAAATTTACAAAGCAGGCAACCTGCATAACAGCTAAAATTTCCATATTCAAACTGTGACTGTGAAAGAAAGCACCCCCCTTACAATTTTTAACCTGCTACATAAGTGCTTTCGAAGTGGCTGTAAAAATGAGAATATGCAGTGAAATAAACAAATTGAAACTCTTAATGCGCACTTCTTAAACATCAGATCAATCCACGTATCATCAACCCACTAAGAAAATCAACAGAAGCTGTGGAGGTACGCAAATCCCCGAGAAACCAAAAACCACCACACAAAATGGCGGCGGTCTCATGAAAAGCCATTTTCTTAGCATAAACTCAATACACAATTGAAGCTTTTTTTGACTCAATTCTCTAATTTCCGCATATATGCGCAAAACATTGGCAAATCACATTATAGATTTTCCAGCTATAGATTTGTTCGTGATTTTCATAGGTCTAGCCACTATGCTTTTCTTTTTATATTTATACTCTTGTTTAGACAATAGCTTGACATTATTTCGATCCCACTTCGGATGTCACCCCACGTGTAAAAATTTAATGAACAACTCTATCGGTAATTGACCCGATAGCAAGGAGAACATGACATCGGCAATGAGTCGATTAACTTTACCGGATCCGCCGGCGGTTGTCAACGTCTCCTGATTAATCAACAGCTCTGAAACATAATAGCAACACACATCCCAATAATCGATAATATTATTACGTATAATTGTATATGATCTAATACAATTATGAGAGATATGTGTATTGGGGTCGGTTCTACGGTTGCGAATATCATTTGATTCACTGACTAAATATGCGTTATAAAGTCCCTCACTTAAAGAGCTTCATGTATATTTGGAGTAAAGGACATTGGTTCCATAGTTTCTTGATTCATTTTGTTGAATAATTCATCAAAGCAAGTGAATAATAAACAAGAATAAATCTCGTCGAATCTCTAGTTTTCGAGAATCTTGATGCAAATCGAAATGAGATTCAAACTAATTTCGTGATTCAAAATGAAATTCGAATCGAGAATGAAGAACGAAACCGAATTCGAGAAAAAACTTCCCGAATAAACATTTGTAATTTAAATTCAAAAAACTGAATAAAATATAAAAAACGTGATCCATTAAATTTTTCCAATAAAGCCTGATATATAATTCATGACTTCTCATAGTTTTTAAAGAAAATAATTTAATAGTCAAGATAGATAGCATTTAAATCATCTCGTGGCGCATAAGACGAGATATGAGCTTTCGCTACTCCCGAAAATTCCTCATAAAAACAAGAAAATGCGAACCGTATTATATCAGATAGACATATTTAGTATAATATGGTGAAACGGTGAATTGTTGTTTCCCAATATCTTTGGTGGGATGGCGCTCTGGATTGTTATCCAGCCAGTGTTACTGACCACGATTTGTATTGGGGAACAATTAGAAATTTGTTAATTCACTCCGAGTCAAATAAGCTGCACTGATGAGATCTAATAAGATCGAAACAGCTGCATGCAGATTTTGAGTCGGGGTGAATTGACAGTTTCTATAATTCACCGTCCGATTGTGAATGCAGATTTTGCGTTGCTGAATACGTATAACCAGCTTCCTTGGAAAGTTGTTTGATAATTTTTTAAATTATTAAAGAATTTTCCTTGTTCACTTTATGTAATGTATAAAATGGTGAATGCGCCGGGCCATCTTCAAATCGGGAGTTCTACGAAAATCTTTTTTACAGAAAATACACAACTGATTTTCACAATTATTTCACATAAAAACCTTCTCTATGAAAAAATCCTCACAGGTGCTAATTGTAGTGATGATGAGTCAAACAGTGTTGAAGTTTAGAGTATATATATATATATATATATATATATATATATATATATATATATATATATATATATATATATATATATATATATATATATATATATATATATATATATATATATATGTATATATATATATAAAATCTGACTCGTCGTTGTCGGCTTCGTTCCCTCCTGGATTTTAGATTTTTAACATTTTGATTATTGTGTAATTAATTTAGAGATTGGAAAGTTAACTTTTTAGATATGTAATTCTGATAATTTTGTGTTCTCGAATTTGTCGACATGTTATTCTGTTCATCTCACAACTTGTCACATGTATGTTGTTGCTTCCATTATGTCCTGTCAATTTTATGTCCAGGGTGGCTTCCCCACAACTAACGATTAATTTTCTTTGTCTATTTGAGGTTTTACTGGTAGCATCATCCTGATCAAGGAACCAAACTAGGAACCGAAATATAGATGTACATAACCAATGGTTGTTTGATATGAATTTAGTCCCTTTGCCGTGTAACCAATATAATCCTTTTTACAATTTTTTTACTATTATATGTGAGTGTGTGTAATAAATTGAGTAGATACCGTTACAAATTCCTCTTTTACATCCAGAACACATTGACAGATTTCAACAAGTCAAGAGGGACAATTATGAAAGATGAGGGAGTATCAACAGTTCATCGAAAGAGTAAATTCGTTTTCTTATTTTCATTAATCACCTAATTATGCCATGTTCTTTGAAAAATAGTTCTAGTTAGAATATTGACACCGTTATGTAATGAACGAATAATGTTTGACAACAAATGATGAATTATAACTTAAATAGACTGGAAACAAAGTTTTGGCGATATATTAGGAAACATTGTTTCATACATTCTCAACTTATGAACACGTAAATAACTATTGCAAATAATGGCAATTATCTTAAAAAACAACAGATACGAAGATATTTTCGCTGAAAAAGTGTATAATTTCAATCCACGATAATTCCATAACACACATATTAAGTAGAATAAATTAAATAAAACAGTTTATTAATAGTACCATGCAACAATTGTTTCTTGACAAATCCGTGTGACAACATATTTCCAAGATTAAACAATGAGACTGCTTATTTAAACTGTTTGAAGAAACTATAATCATCATGAGAGAATCTCCAGGAAGATAATTCAGTCAGAATAAGAATTATGAGTAGCCGATCGCAAAGGTATTATTAAACATAGTTGACCACGTAAGCTCCGATTGTATTCTAGTGATTATTTTTTGACGTTTCTTAAAACCAATGAAATGCTTCTTTATTTGTCAAAAGAGTAAGTTTTAACCAATGATGTCATTATTATAGTGGGAATAAATCGTTTGTGATTATTCTCGGGAATAATCACTGTAGCTTTTATTTGCTTAGCAAGTGTCAGATAGTTGTCAAAATAATTACCTAATTGTGTCAACGCGATATATAAAATGGATGAAAATCATCGGTTTAGTACCTTTTCTGATGCAGAAATAACAAAAAATATTTTAGAAACTACTTCGAAACACAATCTAATAAGTAATCAGTCTATATGGAGACAATTTGAGACCTTCACCAAAGAAAGAAATTATATTCTGGATCAATCTACTACAACAGCTACTCTGGCATTGATTTTGAAAGATTGGGCTTATAACATGAAAAGTAAGGACGGAAATGATTATAAAGAAGCAGTAATAAAGACAATGTGGAATAAAACGGCAAAATTAGTTCAAGAACTTTACTTTAATAAGTATAACAGGTCATTTGATCCTTTCAATGATATAGAATTCCAAAATGCTCGAGATGCAAGAGATGCAAAAAGAAAAATTTTACAAAAACATCCTGAAAAGCACAAACAAAGTTCGATGGCACTTTCTAATACGGAATTGCTGAATCAAAAAATAATCTAGTCAAATATAACTCGCGAGTTCGATAAATTATAGAAAATAATTTGACAGATTTTGTTCAAACTTGTTGCCATTTGGAAATAGCCACTCGAGCCCTACGGGCTCTCGTGACTATTGCCTGGCAACAAGTTTTGAAAAAATCTGTCAAATTATTTTCAATTTATTCTCACTCTCTTGTTATATTATTACTGAAAACATAAATGTATTTTTGATACTTATATAAAGATATATATATATATATATATATATATATATATATAAATATATGTTATATATATATATATATATGTTATATATATATATATATATTTATATATATATATATATATATATATATATATATATATATTATATTTAATATTTTTATATATATATTTATATATATATATATATATATATATATATATATATATATATACATATATATATATCTTTATATAAGTATCACAAATACATTTATGTTTCCACTAGAACACAATCGGAGCTTACGTGGCCAACTAAGTTTAATAATACCTTTGTGATCGGCTACTCATAATTCTTATTCTGACTGAGATATCTTCCTGTAGATTCTCTAACGTGATTATAGTTTCGTCAATATATATATATATATATATATATATATATATATATATATATATATATATATATATATATATATATATATATATATATATATATCTATATCTATATACATATATATATATATATATATATATATATATATATATATATATATATCTATATATACATATATATATATATATATATATATATATATATATATATATATATCTATATCTATATATATATACATATATATATATATATATATATATATATATATATATATATATATATATATATATATATATATATATATATATATATATATATATGGGGCTCATATGTATAATCCATCCACCTACCGAACCATCAAACCATTTCAAACCGTTCTTGTGATTTTCCTTGCGCAACACCATGACACATAAATATGTCACAGCGCCACCAGGGGGAACAAAGGAATCAAGTCCTCAAGTCAGGAGGAAACGTACGACACCGATAACTCATTTTACTACCTACTCGCTGAACACTTGGAACATTCTTCAAAATTATTAATTAAATGAAGTAAAACAATTTTCTTGATTCTAATAAAATTAGTTCAATTTGCTTGTCATATATCAAGGGCTATTATCAAGAACTAATGACAAGTTTTTCCCATTTACTTTTCACTTCACAGCAAAAGTTTTGTTACTGTTCGTTTTCTTTTTTTTCGATTTATTTTATCAACACTCAAACAGATTTTTTACGTTCTTTACAACGCAAAACCAAAATTTTTAGCATGTTCGTAAAAAGAATTGAAATATTGAAAATAAATGTGTGCTGTATTATAAGATGCTCTTCATCTATCCAATGCTCATTATAGGATTAACCATAAAATGTTTTATTTTCTTCATTTGAGAAAACATTTTGTATACCATAACTTTGTATTTTATGAGACTATTAAATAACAAATAGTGTCATATTTCATTAGGTGAATTTTTTTTCACATACTACTTTAAATTGCTACTATTTGTTTTTTGTTAAGTAACTTCAGCTTATAAGCTTTCACAGTTGTGATTTGTTTTTGAAAAAGATAAATGTTATCTACCTATTTTGATGTGCGTAATATTTTTATTACATCGTTCCCAAAATAACGAAAAATTCCGCAGCGCACTCATACTGTAGTGTGCTTTAACTCTTTTCTGTCCTTGTATTTCAAAACCCGTCTTCATTATTTACAGGGCCGTAGCAAGCACTGCTTTTTAGAGGGGGCTAAACAGATTCTTGAGGGGGCTTGTTTTTTACATAAGTAGTACTAAAATAATTATACGTGAAAAAAAGAAAGGAATAAACAGCTTTTTCTGTCTTATTACCTAGAAGTGTATACTGGAAAACGAATATTAAAATAAAACATGTTAGAAAAATAAAAAAATTTATTCTAATAAAAATGATAAATAAAAAATCTCTCATGAAAAACTCTAAATGAATAAAACAAAAAGAAATAAAAAATATTTAAAAAAATAAAAATTTACCTTCATTATTAAATATTAACAAATAAATATATCTATAGACGTTAATATAATAAAGCCACTTTTTGGAGGAAGGTTATACATTTAAAACATGCAGCCTACAAATTCAAGTTTGAAGATTTAGCTCTGTTTGCATTTACTATTCTAAGGTTACCGTCATCCAATGCATTCGTGGAGAGGATATTTTCATTGATTAATATTGTTAAATGTAAAATTCGACACAAAATTATACTCACTTGGAAATAAATGAGATTTGCTGTAAATAATTTGAGCCTACCAAAGCTATGTATGCAAAATTTAATTCTGATATGTATCAGTAGCAGAACCAATCCACAACTTCAAGCACAGACAAAGACGATGATGATGTATTGATGTCTTGTGAACAGTTTATATAAAAATAAAGATATTTGTAACAGAATAGTGGTTTTGATTGTAATAGTAATTTAAGTAAAAGTCCCGAAAATACCTATTATTGGTTTTTGGACGAGTAGGCAACATGTTGGGTGCACTATTTTTTCGTGGGGTTGCGAATGAATCATGATTGCGATTTTGGGCGACAAATTAGCAGCAAAACACGTATGAAATAATTGCTAGAATAAGTGAATTTTATATGCAAAAGTACTTGTTGCCAATGTTTCCCCATGAATATGTCGCAACCACGGTTGCGCTTTTGGGCGACAAATCAGCGTCTAAACGGCTCTGAAAAATCTGGCTACCCTGCTAGTAGCCACTTGTTTGTCGCTTTTTTATTTTAGTTAAAAGATGACGCAAATAAATAATTTCAAGTCAGTTTTACAATTAGGTAGATTTGTTTGTAACTAAGCTAGTTTTATGTTTCAACGCGGATATAAACATTTTTGGTTTGTAATAATTCTGGTATCTTTTCTAGAGGGGGCTTAAATAATTCCAGAGGGGGCTCAGCCCCCTCTGGCGCCCCTTGGCTACGGCCCTGATTATTTATATCTGAAAACTAACGAATCGAATTTTACTTTTATGAAATCAATGATGAGTAATTAATGATAGGACGAAATTAAAATCGATAAAGGCAGTTCAAGGTAATCAATACACGTGTACATCTTAAGGTGTTCCGTAGATACACCTTACCATCAAAATACAAAGTTAAATCAATATATTATTCATATTAATCCTTTCGCTCACGCATTTTTGTATTTCAAGATAAAAATCTGAAATTAGGAAGACTTACTCTTTTATTTTTTTACAATTTTTTGGTGTACTCACTCGAAAAAATTCTATGTCATCCATTTTAGGGGATGTGATATGTACAATATACTGTACATTGTGAGTAAACGGTATATATGACTTACAATATATTGCACATTTTGAATGAGTGCTAGTGTATTTGCGATTTTGTAAAATTAAATGCAATTGAAATTCAACATAAGGTTACAACTGATCATTTATTTGTGTGATATATGAAAAAACAATTTTGTGTTTTTGAAATGCATAAATGTATATTGAACTAAGTACAAACAAAATTCGTCCTAGATGTATATCCAGGGAATTTGCATCTGGAAGAAAAAAGTTTTTCATCAAAATTCTATATCATCTGAACTTCTTTCTCTCGTTCTTTCTTTTACCGTATTTTCAAAATCATAATCCTTGCTTACTTCTACGTCCCTATCTCCCAACCCATAATCGTCATCACTAAGCCCTTCAATATCTGATAAGCCCTCCTCAATTAGTTTCAATAGTTGTTCTTCAGTTAACGGCACTTTTTTAATAATTTTTCAATTCGTACTACTATAAAATAAATCTAATAATAATAATAATTCTTTATTAATCCCCTCGACATTACAAAATGAGAATGTATAGGACAGGTCAAATGAGATAAGTGCCTAGTAAGTAAAAAGTAGTAGTAAAAGGAAAAATTAACACAACTGATCAAAATAAATGTTATATACTAGTTCTACAAAATAAGCCAACACAATTTATGCAAAATGGCCATCTGCAAAGTATTCCGCTATACTATAATAAGATTTTGCAATCAATATGTATTTAATGGTTTTTTTGAATTTTAACTCATTCAGTCTCTTGATTTCATCTGGTAAATTATTGAAAATTTTAATGCCTTTATAAGATGGGGAGAGTTCAAATTTCGATGTCCTATGTTGAGGTAGACACAATGTTTCAAAGTTTCTCGTACAATAATTGTGATAGTTCGAGAATCCATTAAAACTTCCAATATTACGTTTCATAAACAACAGACATTTGTATATATAAATACAAGAGACCGTCAAAATGTGATGTTTGATGAAGAGCGGTCTACAGGAGGAAAGTGGGCTGATATTGAAGATCAGACGCATTATCCTTTTTTGTGCTAAAAATATACTATCTACGTCAACTGAAGCAACCCCCCCCCCCAAAAATAATATAACTAGAACTGAAAATAACGTGGAGTTTTTTATCATACCTGCCGATTTCCGTTTACTCACAATGTACAATATATTGTACAGTAATATTTACTCCAATATAGAAAAAACAAACTAAATTTTCAGCAAGTTCACTATGAAAGTAACAAATACACGTATAGGTTATTACCAAAATAAATATTGCAGACATGTCACAACATGTTTTAAAGTTTGAAGCGCCACCTCTTTCAACATTCTGAAACAACTGCTACAACTCAGTAACAGGTACTATTAATAAAATTTTGTTGAGTAAACTACTCAACGCTAGGTAGAGGAAACAGTTTAAAATAGTAATAAGGATGTTTACAGAATACTGTACTTTGTAAGTAGTGAATAGAAGCATACTACAAATTCGTTAGGATTTACGTAGAGTGATGTACAATATATAAATATTCTACACCGTGAGCGAAAGGGTTAATGAAACTTGCATCTGACGAAGCTGTGTAACGATAGAAATCTTGTCGTCTATGGATACTTAAACGAAAATAAATATTTATTCTCCGAAACCAAAGTTTAAATATTGATAAAGGCGATTGATACACAAATTAAGTATCTTGACGCCTGTAGACACTAGCTATGATCGACGGGCTAACGCACGAATGATATCTAAAGCAGATCTAACCCGAAATGAAGGCTGTCATTTGAACACGCGTTCATTTTAGTCATATTTTTCACGAAAATAATGGACTATTGCACTATATCGAAATTCCACGATAAGGTACGGGAGAAGCATTCAAATACGTTTTGTTTTCACCTCCCAAGCAACGATTTTATACACATACATACATACATACATATATATATATATATATATATATATATATATATATATATATATATATATATATATATATATATATATATATATATATATATATATATTCTTCTCTGGTATATTTTGCATTTCCAGCTGCCGCATTAAACTGAAGGAGCTGATATTTTGTTGTTCTTCAAGCAGAACAAAACTATCAGAATTTAAGAGAATTTTGGCAGTTCCATACTTCAAGGCAGAGTGTGTATGAAGCTTAAAAAATCGATTTTTGAAAACACCGACATTGAGTTGAAAATTTTTAAGTGGATTAGCGATGCCAGGAAGTTCATTTCGGTGGAATAAACTTTTTCCCTTACAGCCGCCATTTTTATGAAGAGATTTCTTTTTTTTTGCCGGTTTTCGAGGTATACGCACCTCCATAACTTCTGAAGATTAAGTAATAGGGTTGAAATTTAGAAGATACGTGGAATGGGATGATGTTAGGGAAGTATACTTTAGGGTTTTCATAAATCCGCTATTTTAATGTAGAGATAAAATTTTTTTGTGGGTTTTTAGGTTTTCCTCACCTCCACAGCTTCCCTAAATTGACCTAAGTAGTTAAGAACTTGTATGCAAAAAAAGAACTAAAATCGGTGGAAAATACGACCTTGGTATAAAAGATCTGTTTCTAACGCGTTTTTATTATTTTTGATATAAAATTCAACCATTGTTGCGTCGCTAAAGAGATGTAATATATATTCTATATATTTATGGTTTTGTACATTCTATTTTCCTGTTATAAAAATTTCTGTCGTAGTATTAGTCCACAATCAATGCCGTTATATTTCTTATTTTATTGTTTCATATTTATCTAAATTGTCTCCATTGTAACATCATATTTATTACGGATTGTTAACCAGAGGACAATGCTACAAATCCGATAACTAGCACGTTCCGTAGAGCCTTTCTCAGAAGACAGACCAGTGTTGCAGACCGACAAAGGCAACGGCAAACCTGGATTTTCCAATATGCAGATAGTGCTACTATTCCCAGTGTTATCGTTCCCCCTCAGTATTCGTCAACCAATGACGTGAAAGTTTCGAATGCAAATCCCCCATTTTTCAGACCAGGTACTCGGCTTATTAAAGAAAGCACAAGTCAGTACAAAACAGTTTTTCCTATGAACGATACCATCGAACTTATTTGAATGTATATACAGATACATTCTTGTCTCGAATTTGTAAATATATTAATAGTTTGAAAATACGAACATCTTTTCAAAGGCCTGGTCTGATTCAAATGGACTTTGTTTCAACACAGATAAAACTGTAGTAATGTCTTACAGAGGAACCCTACAACCTGTTACCCTAACAATAAAACAATTCAAACAGTGAACTCAGTGAAGTTTTTAGGTCTTTATATTGATGAGTCGCTCAAATGGTCTACTCATATAGATATATTAACAAAAAAAATTATCTTCTGCATCTTTCGCCATTAAAACGGTTTCTAGAGAGCTTTCAATTTCTGCTGCGTTATCGACATACTTTTCTTTATTCGAATCTCACCTTCGTTATGGTTTGCCATATTGGGGTTCATGCAGCCTCTTCCACTTTGAGTCTGTTCTCAGATTGCAAAAGAGAGCAGTTCGTTATATGTTTGTTCTGAGCAGAAGGACACATTGCGAATTCTACTTTAAAAAATTCAAAATTCTAACTCTTCCTGCACTATTCATATTAGAATCCGTCTGTTTGGTTCGCAAACACATTCATAACTTTTCAGAAAGACCAAATCATAGATATCCCACAAGAGATTCAGATACCGATATTTATTTAATAACGCCCACCTCCGTCTTAACAAAAAACTCCTTTACCTACAATGCCGGAAAGTTATACAATCATCTACCATTAGAGCTAAAATCCTTGAGTACGTACAAAAAGTTCCGAAACATGACTAAGGCTTCTCTTTTGGAGAGACCATTTTACTCAGTAGCAGAATTTTATTCTTTAACTGAATCTCACAATGTAACATAGACCCTTGAGATCCACATTTAGTAACAACATAATATATTAATGTTTTTTTTTCTTTTTTGTAATATACAAAATTTTATATCTGTATAATAAGTTTAGTTGACAAATATGTTGATTCTTAACATATGTTTATACATAATTGACTGATGAATGTTTTTCTATTTTGTTCTTCTATTTAATAGATTCCTGTTTTGTTCAACTATTGAAAATGTGTTTTGTTTGATTAGTTATCATTGTTGAATTTCATTTTTAATTTTTTTATAGGTATGTCGACAAAATTTTGTAATTTTATAGGACAATAAAGCTATTTCTCTCTCAAACCTCGACAGACTCGACACTGTGTCCATTTCTATCAACTCACTAGCTGCACAATATCACTTGGCGTGCAGCACGGGGTTAAGTCACCTACGACGTGCACCTCAACAACCATATTTAGATTTCATTCATTCTTCAATTGAGTGAACAATAAAATTAAACCGTAATATATCATCCCCATTCCACCTTGTATGCCATGCCACTCAGTATAGAATAAAACACAACAAAATATTATATATTGTAAAGCGAAATGAATAAGGTAACTAAAACTGTAAAGTTCTAAGTTAGCAAATACCTGAAGGCATGTACCATAATCTGATTTAATGCTAATATAATGTAATGTGTGTAAAATTACAATTTGAGAGGTTCGTCTTGAAAGTTTGATTTGGGTTTGGGAATACGAACAGAGAAGAATAATATTCATTCACAACAAAGTAGGTCAGGCACGCAATTCACCGTAAATTCCATTGTTTGTCGCAACTTCGGGACAAATTATAACTCATAATTACGACCATTTTAAACCGACATTCTGCGGCCTACTTGAAGTCTCATTTTATATAACCTTTGTGCGAAAATTTTCAACGATGAGCAAGATATGTTTGGTTCTGTATACAACGAATAGGTCGGCTACAGCAGAAAAATAAAATATAGTTGTCTGTTTTTTTAACTTTCCATTTTTTTAAAAATTAATAATCGTCGCATTCATCTCAATCTATCGAAAGCTTTGAGAAAGTCATGATTTTCATGAAGAAATGTAAACTATTCGATAATAGCTATTATTTCCCGAAGTTAGTCCGGAGGGTGTATAGGCAGACAACCAAGGGAAATGTATTCATATTTCACGTGTTGTAATCAATAGTTTTTGTGATTTGATTGATGATTTGATTTCAACAATATTGTTCCGAAAATATAGACATATTGGATTGTAAATTTTCGAATTTATCGGATTGGCGAAGAAGCTTACAGCCGTGTTTGTAAAAATCTGGTTGACTAATTTGATTTTCGCATCTTGTCAGAAATAACAAGTTACTTTCTTTTTTCATAAGATTTAATAATAATTATAAAAAATTTCTCTAACTTTTACCGTTCTCGAGATATTTAAATCACGTGATCGACCTGAAGGTGATAGGTCATCGGAGTTTTCGACTTAAAGGGTATATCGACCATTCCGATTCAGAATCTGGTGAGAGCAAAGCTGTATCTCTTACCGTTCTTCCGCTGAAGCATGCGTACAGACAGACAGACAAAGCGAAAGCCGTTGTATAAGACTTCTACTTTTACGTTTAGAAGTCTAAAACTGATGTCAAACTACGTGTTAACTCCAGCTAAGCGGTGAAAGTCCGAGAATGTTTGGTTCCACCGAAAACTAAAGCGGCTTACATTAAAACAGGAGTTCAGGAGTGAAAAAGAAAAAATTTGGTGAACCGTGTGGAATAAAATATTTTGACACCTTCTTTTGAACATTTGGTAACGTGCTCTGAGTCTTGTTATTTTCGACGTATGACTAATTTATTCTATCCGTAGTCGCAGAAATATTCACCAAACACGTTCTGGCCAAAAGTATGGATGCTAAGGTCAATGTTAAATTTAAAGAAAAAAACCGATGTTAAAATGTTCGAAAGTGGAAGCATTTGTGAAGAATAAAAATAGAACATTTTCATAGTGATAAATGAGGTTTTATATTTCCCTTGGGAAATAATATGACATTTCATATCGCCCTTGAAAATATTACTGTGTTATCACATATGGTAACTAAGGTGATATTGCTCAGTTGTCTTTCCAATTCGAAAGGCCTGTTATTGCTCAAATAGAAAAGATAAGTAAATTCTATATCTATCTATCTATCTATCTATCTATCTATATATATATATATATATATATATATATATATATATATATATATATATATATATATATATATATATATATATATATATATATATAATATATATATATATATATATATATATATATATATATATATATATATATATATATATATATATATATCTATATATAATATATATATATATATATAGGTTTTTTGCGATAAAAAGACGATGACGTTACATTTAGTTACTTTCCTGCTTATCAGAATAAATATTAATTTACCAACCGTAAATACAATTTATCCTCAACAGCCAGGGCAATTTATAGCTAACGGGTTGGCAAAACTTCAAGGCGTTGTCAGATCAACTGGTAAAATTCCCCAGTCTGTTTTGACGTTTATTGACATTCGATCATCGTCTAATATTTACAAGTTTTTTTGGTGCTTTTAAATTCATTATTTCTTTAAGATTAAAAAAGCAGTTATTTTCATAACTAATTATTTACGCAAATCTGCAGTGTGTAGTTAATAAAATGCCGAAGCAGTTGAACAGTAAATGTCAAGAGATGGTAACATCTTTGTTAAGCTATTTTGAACGAGAATGCCGAAATGGGGGCCCGCTGCTCCCGCTAACTGCTGTAAGAGACGTAAGTAATAGTATTCGCTATTTGTATTCATTATTATTAATATTATTGTTACATATTTAAATGTAAAGGTTGATTAAACTTGATATATTATTCTTTCATAAATTGAAATAATTATGTTGTAGAGAGTTGCAGAAGCATTACAACTTAGCCTTACTACTGTTAACCGTATTGCCGCCAAGCATAATAGAGGTGAACAGCCTAAAAGCCCACCTAAAAAGAGACAACGCATAAAACCTACTGTTGAAATTGATAACTTTGACCAAAATGCTTTCCGAAATGTTATATACGAAATGTATGGAAACAGTGAGTATATTGAATATATTGTTTAATTTTATTCACACTTAACTAACACAATATTTTTTCAGAGGAACACATAACCTTGAAAACTTTGAAAGACAAACTCCAAGAGCGTGAACTCTTTAATGGTTGTTTGACATCACTCTGGAAGATATTGAAAAATATTGGATTCAAATACCAAAAAGATGATCCTCGTCGTGGTTTAATGGAGTTGCCACATATTGCATTAAAACGTGTACATTTTTTACATGAATATGTCAAGATAAAAAGGGAAGGTTTATATCAATTTGTGTTTTTGGATGAGACCTGGATATTTAAAGACGGTACTGTTGGACGTTCTTGGCAAAATTCTAATCCTAGAACGGTAAAAAAAACTAAAATTGGTGGTCCGAGGTAATTGAATAATGAAATTTAGCAATTAATTTATGATGCACTAACATTCCAGCCATTTTAAGACCTTTTCCAATATTTACTAGTCACATTATATTATTTTAATCTACATAATTATTACTAGTTGTATTGAGCTATGTAGTTTATCCAAGAAACCTAGTAGTAATTTGTTATTTCCTTATTGTAGGTATATAGTATTGCATGCTGGTTCCTATTCTGGATTCATTCCTGGAGCAGAGCTGGTTTTTCATTCCAAAACAAAAGATGGTGAGTACCACGGTGAGATGAACCGAGAAAATTTTTTGCATTGGTTTGAATACCAGCTGTTAGTGAACTTGGAAGAGCCTGTCAATCGTAATGGATAATGCAAGTTATCACAGTACGGTGATCAATAAAGTACCAACAACAGCTACCAAAAAGGCTGATATACAGAACTGGTTGATACAAAATGATATTCCATTTGAAAATACTTTCTTCAAAACCCAATTATTGAATTTAGTACAACAGTAAGTTGATATAAACATTTTTCAATATATTATGGTAATACTGAGCTAACTTATTTTGTTTGAAAATATGCATGCTTTAATATTTTTGTAGGAATAAACCACCATTAGTATATGAAGCTGACATATTATCTGAAAAATATGGTCACAAAGTGCTTCGACTTCCCCCTTACCACTGTATGTTCAACCCAATTGAACATATTTGGGACATAGTTAAAAATTTTTATAGAGATCATTTGGGAACTGATGGTGCATCAACAGAACAAGCAATTGGTGTATGGAAAAAGGCTTTAGAAAAAGTGACTCCTGATATTTGGTCCAGGACAGTAGAGCACACTGAAAAAATTATACAAGATTGGTGGGATAGAGAAGTAGTATTCGATAGACAGGATGTGCCTCCACTTATTATTAATTTTGACAGTGATGATGAAGATAGTGATGATTTTGAGATGGATTAGTGGAAATCTTGTGTTCTATTTTTCTATATTTTTCTCCAATTTGCTTTATTTCCACCTTTTTGTATATTCACAAGTTATTGTTTTCAAGATTAACATAAGGAAAACTTTGAAATACAATATAAAATCAGGAAGGTAGTGACTTAACGTAATTGTCATACAGTCTTCAAATTATTATCAGAAGGAGCAGAGACTTTGAGCAGGTTATTCCAGTTGTTGATAAAGAAATGTTCACTCGATATTTCATTATTTCAATTTGCATTGGTGGATTATCACAGCTATATATAAAAAGTCTAATAGCACACCTATACGTAGCCAGCTACCTAAGTCGATATATTTTTGTGAATAACACCTCACACAAAATTAAAACTGCATAATATGAAACAGAGATACGAATGAAACCATGGAGCATCTTAATTCAACTTCCCAATGTATGATTGTGTAGGAAATATACTCATTATAACACAAAATTATTCAGATGATCTATATTCATTTCTTGTTCCAAATAATGTAGCAGTGATGATACAAATGTATACCTTCATAAGTGAAGCGATTTTATTTTATGTATCTATATTTATCTTTTTCATTCTATTTCCATTATAATAAATATAATAGATGTATAAAGAAACAATATTTTGAAACAATATTTAAATTTGCATGAAGATGATTACAGCTGTATGGATTCCTTTTACCATAAACATTTTTCATAAATAAATATTTATATTAAATACAAGCCTTTAATTTTTTTAAATAAATATTTTTTACTTAGGCTCTACGAGGCACGGACCAATAAAAAAAGAAGAATTGTCAATCTAACATCAAATTGACTTTTCTAGTTTTCGTAAAGTAAAGAAAAAAACTACAGCTTGGCAACATCACAATATTTTGTTTTGCAACGTCATCGTCTTTTTATCGTAAAAAACCTATATATATATATATATATATATATATATATATATATATATATATATATATATATATATATATATATATATATATATATATATATATATATATATATATATATATTAATTTAATAGAGGAAGCTATTGAGAAAATATTTTGTTCAGAGTTGCAGTCAATTGGGCATGGCCATATTCAAGTAATACTCTTTATTAAATTTAGGAGCTTTCGAAATAATTTATTTTCATTATCATGATAGTAATTTGTGGTTGCCAGCATAAAAAATTGTATGCACTTCGAAGTGAAAAATCTGCACTGAGAAAGATAAGAGGAGTTCATTCAACAAGTTTACCCTTTGATTTGTCGAGAACTCATTTTTTTCTATATATATATATATATATATATATATATATATATATATATATATATATATATCTATATATATATATATATATATATAGATATATATAATATATATATATATATATAGATATATATAAATATATATATATATATATATATATATATTTATTAATATATATATATAATATATAATATATATATATATATATATATATATATATATATATATATATATATATATATATATGTTTAGAAAGAATTCCGCGGTCGGAAGTATTTGAAAAACTTGGTTCACGGAATGAACCGCAACACTGCATGGCCAACACTTACTTCATCTTTCAAGGCAATTTCTTCAGATAAATTAAGGGAGCCCCAATGGGATCCCCTCTCTCCCCCGTCATAGCCAACATTTTCATGGAACATTTCGAAACCCAAGCTCTCTCGTCATTCGACCTTAAACCATCATGCTGGCTACGTTATGTAGACGATGTCTTTGCGATCTGGCCCCATGGCGGAGACTCGTTGCTCCACTTCTTGAATAATTTGAATGGCATACATCCAAGTATCCAATTCACAATGGAAGTGGAAAACGATGGGTCTCTGCCATTCCTCGATGTCATGGTCAAAAAACTTCCATCCCAAGGCTTCTCCTATTCAGTTTATCGTAATTATCGTAAACCCACCCATACAAACCGTTATCTGAACGCCCAGTCTCACCACCATCCTTCTCAACTTAACTCTGTAGTTAATACCCTAGTCTACCGCTCCATTCGACGAACACCGTGAATCAGAACTCAATACACTAAAACATATATTATTACAGAACGGTTACAACACATATCAAATCAACAAGAACATAGCAAACACACAAACATCACCCCACCTCTACCTCCTTCCAATCCCACTGAACAAGAATCTACACCTAAATTATTTCTTCCTTACATCAAAGGAGTAACAGATAAGATCGCAAGATCTCTCAAAAACACAAACATCAAAACAATATTCACCACTCAACAAAAACTCTCCCATCTGGTCAGATCCGTCAAAGATAAAATTCCTAACGAAAATCACGGTGTTTATGAGATTCCCTGTTCCAATTGTCCTCGTTCTTATATAGGACAAACAAACCGACGAATTCAGGTCCGTGCCAAAGAACATTCACTTTCAGTAAGACACTCAGATATCTCCAACGCCCTTTCCCAACATCACACCCAAACAGGCCACATTATCGATTTCCCCAATACAAGAACTATTGCTCCCGTCCGATCTTTCAAATCCCGAATTTTCCGTGAAGCTGTAGAAATAGAAAAACGTCCAAATTGTTTGAACACCAGAGATTACAGTCACAGACTCCCATCAGCATGGAAACCACTTCTCTGTGGTCGCCATGTCACACCCAATCAGAGTGAATCCCGCACTGATGAGCGTGAGTACCCGCCCCCCTCCCCTATAAATACGGCCACGCGACGATCGGCCCGTCAGTTGACTCTGAAGAGTAGGCAGGTTGAGACTTCAGAGTTGACAGGAAGCAGTACTGTTAGTGGAGTAGGCAGGTTGAGACCACGCAATCGTATTGTTTCCGATTCCTCTTAATTCGAATCGTGGAGTAGGCAGATTGAGGCCACGATTCTGAATTATTCCCTTCTAATTCTCCTGAAGATGGCTTCGCAAAAGGAGCCGAAACGTCGAGATTTTTCAAATCTTTTACGCGGTTCATTCCGTGAACCAAGTTTCATATATATATATATATATATATATATATATATATATATATATATATATATATATATATATATATATATATATATATATATATATATATAATATATATAATATATATATATATATATATATATATAATATATATATATATATAATATATATATATATATAAATATATATATATATATATATATATATATATATAAATATATATATCGTACATCAAAAAAACCTCAAAAATCTTGGTCCAGAAGGTATAAAACTGATTTTTAAAAAAACTCCGGCACTTCACTGTTGACTTTCGATACAGTACAAAATACGACTCTGAAGCTACAGTTCCAGCGGAGGAACATTTTGTTGCTGAATGTTTCTCCTTGTGCCAAGGGTAGAAACTTATGGCAACATACGTAAATTTCTTGTTTCCACTGAAGCAACTAAAATTGTCGATAGTTGCATATTGTTTAGTAGAAACAATCAACATTTGTTGCCGAAATATAAAGAAATTTTAAGGAATATTTTGGAACATTTACGGAAACATGCTACAGCAACAAAACTGTTCCTCGATGTTCCTCCAGTGGAATCGTAGCTATATATTTATTCGTTTTCGTACTTCACTGCACACTGAAAATCTGCGACACGAATGTTTACAAGTTGCGTTCTCGATACGTTTTCACTGCGATAGCAACACGGATTTGTTTACGAATGTTTCCTATTTTCTTTTGAAGTTTACCGCTCAAAATGGAAACCGGCGACAAGTAAGAACAGCCGAAAAAAAAAAGGAATTTCAAGGAACATTTAGGAACATTTCGGGAAATTTTCGGAAACACGCAACAGCAACGAAAATGTTCCTCCGGTGGAATTGTAGCTCGAAGGGTGACAAGTAAAAACAGTCAACATTTGTTGCCGAAACATAAAGAAATATTTGTTGCCGAAAAAAAAAAGGAATTTCAAGGAACATTTAGGAACATCTTCGGAAACACGCAACAGCGACAAAATTTTCCTCCGATGGAACTGTAGCTCAATGCCGATCATATTCCTCTCCACAATGATACTACTGGAAAGATGTCCCATTCGTCATACGGTCTTAATTCGCAACAAACGAAGTGCGTCGAATTGAAGCTGCGGCAGTCTTTTCATGACATAATCGCGCCGTTTAAGCAGTCCTCGAAATTATCAAACAAAGAGGCGATGCAAACCAATTGTCCACGCGTCGCTGACCCCGCCGCGAAATGACTCACGAGCGAGAGATTGTCTCATTTCCGCTTCGTTTTTACTACCTGAGGCAACGCATTTCAAGTGCATAATATGCAACATGCTAATAGAAATTAGACGTTTCTGTTTGGTGTTGCAATTCAGCGCGATTTCATGGAAATACAACCTGTCCGACAAGTTGGTAATTCTCGTTCGCGCTCGTCACGTTGATAATTTCATCTCGATTCTGTACGTTTTGCCATTGAATAACGCATATCTGTACATTGTACAAGTAGGCCAAGCTACAGAGATTTAGAGTGAGCATTTTGTGCAAAAAGTGTTAGAAGAAAACCAGCTCCGCCATTGTGTGTAAAATAGTTCCACATGATATAGTGATATGTTTTTCACTCGACTTTATTATTTATGTCTTTGTTATTAACAATTTTATGCAAACTATCAGAGTAATCGTGATGATGTCAATAGACTTATTGTAGAAAATGAAAAGACGAAAAAAATGAGAGGTCGGACGACTCGATCAGACCCTTAGTCTAAGGGAAAATTGGAAAAAACCGTCCAAAATGCAGTTTTTTCAAAAGTTCATAACTCGGTTATTTTTTGAGTTGTAGCGTAGATCCTCCGGTTAGTTTTATTTATCAATATAAACTTTATTTGTGCGAAGAGCAGGAACTGTCTGCTGCTCTACCCCCACTCTTCAACTACTCTTACGCGCTCGGCCGTTTTTCGTCATGTTCAGCTTTATTTTTAACATATTTCTCAGCGTTTTTATGGAAAACCAAGATGAACGTTTTGAACTATGAGAATTCTACTTTCAAAATCTTTTTAGTAAATTGAAATCAGACCATATCTGTCGCATTCAGGTCTGCTGGAAAATTGCATAGTAACATAATCAAATGGCCACAGATCAAAAACTATGCATCGGACAGTTCCTGCTCTTCGCACAAATAAAGTTTATATTGATAAATAATACTAACCGGAGGATCTACGCTACAACTCAAAAAATAACCGAGTTATGAACTTTTGAAAAAACTGCATTTTGGACGGTTTTTTCCAATTTTCCCTTAGACTAAGGGTCTGATCGAGTCGTCCGACCTCTCATTTTTTTCGTCTTTTCATTTTCTACAATAAGTCTATTGACATCATCACGATTACTCTGATAGTTTCAATTTTATAAGCAAAAAACTAAAAAAAACGCGATTTTTTGCATAAAATTGTTAATAACAAAGACATAAATAATAAAGTCGAGTGAAAAACATATCACTATATCATGTGGAACTATTTTACACACAATGGCGGAGCTGGTTTTCTTCTAACACTTTTTACATGAAAAAATCTCTGTAGCTTGGCCTAAAGGTAATTTCAATAGATGGAACTGTAAGAAGACATTTCTAGTTATCTTTTAAATATTCAACCTTAAAAGAAATCGCATGAAAGTAAAGAAGAGTGAAAAAAGCTAAAATGTATATAAAATACGTGTAACAAATGCATTAAGTTAAATTTAAGAAAAAATTAGTTTTGTTCAATGACTACGTCGGCGCATCCGCCATTTCATATAAGCTTCCACGTTCGTGCTGTCAATGTCAAATACACCCTCGCAGCTGACGTAATAGAACAAAACTCAATACTAAACGTATAAATCATTCGGGATTTTCGAATTTCGAGGTAAACGAGCGGCCGAATTTTACATAATTGCAGGAGATGATATGAGGAGAAAGGCTGGGAGAAATCGGGCTTTACGAATCCGCAGAGCGGTTCACAAGAATCGAGCGTCTCAAGTTTAACATTTTGCGTCCGAAAATGAGAGTGTACGAGGCACGCACAGGCGAAATTTACATAAAAACGATCATGAAGGATAATTTCCTGGCTGCGGAGGTTGATTTCCGTGGCCGTGGAGGGTAATTTTCGTAGTGGCCGTGGAAGTTACCCATGATATACATATGCAAGTAATGGGAGTTGTAAAATTGTCATTCAATTTCAAATTTATATCATTATACTTTTTTTCGAGCAGTATCTAATATTTAACGTTTTTTCTCCACAAAATCATTAAAGATCATAGTTTTATTAGAACGACGGTTGCGTATGATTTCAGGAAAACCGAATAAAAATATTTAAAATCACCATCTCTTGACAATTCGAGTATTCAACCTATATAAAAGGTCACACAATAAAAAGTTTTACACTTAGAAAACTATTAAACAATTCTCCAAGCATTATACAAGTTTGAACAGAGATATATCATTTCATTCTTAACATAACGACGAGATTACGAATATGGAAATATCGTCACAGTTTGAGAATAACAGCGTTTCGTTATTACTAACTAGGCTTCTTCAGTGAACAAACACTTTCAACTGGGCCAACTTCCAGATATTTCCGATTTATGTCAACTATATATCTCAAACTATATTTTGTATCATAATTTATATTTTCCTCTGAAAATTGAACAGCCATAACATCCATATATTTCTGAGAATGATAGTTAGAATTGAAAGTGATCTAATAAATATCCTACGCAAACAAACCATAGTCGTTGGATACTGTAGACACGTAACGACTAGAAACTATGAAATAAAAATGTAATACCTGAAAGTTTCGTGGTCAATGCTTCAGTTCATTTCCCATAAGATATAACTCCTTATAACAATGGAACTGCTCTCATCATATATTTTACACGTAATAATTACCAAACCATATCATCTTTGAGAAAATTTCCCGTCTGTTACGAAATCGCAATATGTCTTAGGTTCAACAACTTCATTCTCAGTGTTTTCATACAATCGTAGTCTTTGTCCCGATTTCGACAGAAGACGTAGCCGTTACTCCCGAATGCACACCGCTTAATTTGTAACGTCATCGTATAGATAGGTAAAGCTTGAATAATTCATCAGGATATGCACAAAGGTAATGGGACAACAATGCGAGTATTTTTAAATTAAGCGGCCAATACTGATCTCATCACCACTAAATCAAGGATATATATATATATATCTATATATATTAATATATATATATATATATATATATATATATATATATATATATATATATATATATATATATATATAGAGTAAAAATGCACTTTAGTAAAAAAAACTAGTGAGGGGTTACTCCCTGCGAATACCGATTAGCGAATAGAACATATCTTCATCTATTAAGCTCTATTTGACGGTTTTTACCGCCTCTCTATTACAAAGCGCCCTCTAGGTCTACCGAAGAACCATTCACTGAGAACGTTCAACTGTATAAGAGAAATATAACTAGAAATGAGTAAAGTCTCCCATATTCTAGGAAAAACCTGTTCGCGTTTCATAAAAAAATTATTTTGATTTTTTCGAAACATTCTTTCTAAACTAATTCGCATACTGAATTTGTTGGAACATTATATCATACGGCTGCTATCCTATTTTATTCATATTGATCAAAGATCAGTAGCAGTAACAGTGACACATATTTTCCCCCTTTATAATCGTACTGTCTTGTTCGTCTACCCTAAAAGAACAGTTTTGCAACTTCGCAATTGGATTTAGAGGAGATTTTTATATTTTTATCCGGAAATTTTTCGATTGCAAAAAATCAACATGATGAAAATTAAATACTTCGAAGAACTACTGAAAATACATTTCAAAACATTACCATTGAAAATTCCTAAATATTGAAAGTGAATCATTTAACAAAATAACGAATTTAGAATCATCTAAGGAAATATTTTAGGATGACGTCAGAAATCGACCGACGAATGAAAAACACCCTGTGAAATCGTTCAATAAATCCGACGAACCAATTCCGAAACGTTAATACGCTGACGTGAGAAAGAGAAATTTTATCCGAGTATGATTAATATTTCACGAGATATCGAGTTGTTAATTTCTGAAATAGACAAGAGACGTCAGAGAGTTTTTTCAGGCCTGGTGATAACAGAAAGTTACTAATGAAATCGATACTACAAACTTCCAGAGCGTCTCGGATGTATTGACTTTCACGTTTCCTGAGGAAATGTCTCTGATGAAAGTATTTCTAATTATTTAATGAATAATATTCCAAATATCTACTACCAAAGGCTTCTAATTTTCACCAGAAATATATATATATATATATATATATATATATATATATATATATATATATATATATATATATATATATATATACATAATATATTATATATTATATATATATATATATATATATATATATATATATTATATATTATATATTATATATATATATATATATATATATATATATATATATATATATCCACTCTATTGTCTTATTGTTACCAAGGTAATAGACGTCATCCACAGAATAAAATCCCTCAAATGGAATGGGCAGGGCACCTAGCGAGAAGGACCGACAACAGATGGACCATAAGGACAACACAGCACAGTGGTACCCAAGAGGCGTCAAAAGGCCGAAGAGGCGCCCCAATATAAGATGGGATTATGATATCAGGAAAGAAGCAGGAACAAACTGGTATCAAGCTGCTCAACAACGTAATACATGGGCAGGCATGAAGGAAGGATATGCGAGGCGGCTGCACCGTCATTAACGGTAGACAATAGCTGCATATTATGATTATGATGATATATATATATATATATATATATATATATATATATATATATATATATATATATATATATATATAATATATTATACAATAGTATTATATATTATATATATTGAGATTGAATTCTCGCACATCACTTGGTGAAACATTATAAAGAATAACGTATAAACTTTAAAATAAAACACACTTGGCTTATGTTTCACTATATAAAAATATTTAAATACTGTATTTAGCAGTAACGAATAGTCGACATGCCTGTCTCAAGACTTGATAATGAGTTCATAACTCGAAACATGTCGACTATTCGTTACTGCTGAATACAGTATCTAAATATTTTTATATAGTGAAACATAAGCCAAGTGTGTTTTATTTTAAAGTTTATACTTTATATTATATACAACTTTGTCGAGATATACCTCCGTATTTTGATATATCGATTGAAGATTTAATAATGGGTTGAAACGGATGAATAATGGCCTAGTGTATGTACTTCATTTATTTATGTCGACTTTTCAGTTACTATTATAACTTATATATTATTATATAACTTATATATATATATATATATATATATATATATATATATATATATATATATATATATATATATACATATATATATCATCTATTGAAAATTGTTTCATAGGCATCTACTTCTATCTCTGTTTTGAAAACGCAACTTTAAACCTAGTATTCATTTTTCGATTTTTCACTTGATTTCATTTGACCCAAAAAAATGGATTATTTTATATTTCAAGTTTTTCAGACGAACCAATCGAATAAAAACCTCGAGAAAATATTTTCATTTTCATTGCGAATTATTCAATCCATCTCGCTTTCACGACAATCGCTAGAAGTGGATTGTTCCGAACAAATTTCCTGGATTAAGATCAATCGTCAACATTGGCCGTATTCCTTTTTCAATACTTTCGACGGAACTGCGCTGTTTACCCTGTCGAGATTTCGCAACAAATTACTTTCTTCATTATTTTCTAATCATATTTAACCCCGCTCTATATTGAAAGTCAACAGTGGGGAAGTACGGGTTTTTCAATCCATTTTAGACCTTCTGGACGACGATTTTCGAAGGTTTTTTCGATGTCTCATATATTGTTCTAACCTGTTTCTGTATTTTTATATACTTGTCTTTTCTTGACAGTAATAATAGGTCATTTGAGTTAGAAAACCGACTTTATTAAAAAATTAACGCAAGTCGTAACTTTCTCGAAGCTTTTGAGAAACTCACGAATTTACTGACAAACCGTCAGTTGTTTGATAGAGTCTGTTTTGTAACTCATATGGCATATTATTGATAAAAAAAAACAATTTAATAAATATACAGGGCTATTCACGTTATTCGACACGAAGAGTTATGGCTAAAGTATTTGATTTTATAAAAGTTTTTTCTCTAGGATGGATAGGGACCTATATTAAAACTCCATTTTAGAAATATTTCAAATGGAATACCCTGTATATTATTTCATTTTTAGATTTTACAGTGAAAACAAATGCCAGTTTCATTAACGTTTAATTCACCTAAACCTTATGGTTTTCGAAATATCTCGTATTTTGTGAAAATGTAGTATCAGTTTCATAGCCATAACTCTTCGTGTCGAATAACGTGAACAACCCTGTATAAGTACATAAATATCAATTTTTGTCCGGTATATTTTGGAATCTACAACAGCCCCCAACATATCAAACGAGCTAAAATTTGATATCTGGGGTGCACACGCTGGGGATGTTGAAATCTCTACTGTCACTGAAAATTCAGTTAGAACGTACGAGCAATCGGTTGATTATAGCTAGGTGGGGTTTCAAATGTTTTTTCTAACCGCCGGAATTTTTATCTAGAATTTTCAGCCTTTTACAGGTTTTCAAGCTGTGTGTATCTCTTCAACCCCTCCAAATTGACTTGGTCAAGAATTTGTATTATTGGCGATTTCAAAGGAACGGGACCCTAGCGGTCGAAACCTGAACTTCAGAAAGCAGATAATCGGCCGCAATTATCCCATATGATTATCGATTAGTATTGTTGATTCAGCGTTTTTTGTGAGTGGTTTTTCTATATTCTGTTTTATTTTCTTTGTTTTCTCTCTTCTGCTAAGGTTTATTCTTAACGAAAAGCATTAACAGTGTAGGATAAATTTGTTTTCCTTCATTGAAATGTCGTCAGAAGAGCCGGTGAGAGTAGTAAAGTGTAAATTTTGTAGATGGTGTGAGACATGATATAATTTATACAGTTAACAAAAAAAAAGTATACTTAATATAACACTGTCTCTGTCTAATAAAAATAAAATAAACATGCCAATGCTTAATATATTATTGTTAAGTCACTATTAATATTTCAAAATACCTTGTACATTTCAAAAGAACAGCACTAATATGTTTGCAGGTTCCAGATAATCCTGCCATGCATGTGCAGAAAAATTGCCCTATTGTAACTATCTCGTTACTTTTAACAATGAACTTTCCTTTGATTTCATGTGAGATGCCTTTCAACGCACTGGTTTGAAGACATAGAGCAAAAACGTTTTTATAGTCTTCATTTTCATAAGGGTTTGTCACCATTAAGATAATATGGTTGGCATTCAGTATTTCCTCTCTCTCTACTATGCACCTGCTTATGGCATTGCAATTTAAATGAGTAAATAAAGAGCCCAACGTTAAAAACAATTCTTCACTCATTTTGGAAGCACTGAATACCTCGACTGAAAATACCGTAGCAAATACGAAGTCAACAAAACCACACATCAAAGTAAACAGGCAATTTAAGCCACCAGATCCCTTTACGCCCTTTTTATAACTTAACCCATAAAGGTTTACCGGCCGGCCTTCTAAAATTACCTGCTATCCGCCATATTTGTTTACATACGACAGCGCCCTCGTCGGTAGCTAAAATCTCCAATATGTTTTTTATGAATATTTTTATCAGAAAATATGTTGCATTGAAAATAGCCCTAATGAGAATCTTGTTCTTGTTCTACTAAATTCTGAACAAACTTTCCTCTCCTGAAATGATCACTGTTTCAAATAGTTTTCATTGGTTTTCGACGTAACATTATAAATTCTAATATAAATAATTCTGATTTTGCTTTCCTTCAATTACTATAAAACATTGTTGATTTATTTCATTATAGTCTGATCAAGAAGTGCTTTTTTGTTCAACTTTTTTCAGCAGTCTCGGAAAAATATGAGCAAGGTGTCATTCGATTCGGAATAGAGTGTATATATTTTTTGAAAAAAATTAAATTCCGCTCGCAAAAATTGTGAAAGTTACAAACAATTGACTGAAAGAAAAAAAGAAGGGTTTGGTTTTTTGCAAATATCTCGAAAACCAATTGAGATTTTTGATATCTAAAAAGTGATTCGAAAAGAGAAGAAAATTTCCCAAAAGAAAGTTTCAACTGCCTCAACTCAGAGGGTTAATAATAAACACTATTCAACCATATTAAATACGAAAATTAAGAAATAAAAAAATTCGGGCACCAACTGGATAGTTGAATGAATAATAATTCGGTGAGAAAAAAATTTTACCGCGATTTTTCAATTAGTTATACAATAGTTGATTAATAATTTTTTTCTTTCTTGGAGCAAGTTTTGAAAGGCTTCTGAATAGATCACCGTTAAAAAAATTTGAAAAATTTGATTTTTCAGTGTTTTATCAATAATTTACGTAGTTGCAAAATAGAAAAAATTAATTAATCATAATTTTTTTTTTCAATTCCTCTATAAACAACGGATTTGTTTAGAAGAGTTTTTCCATACAATAGGACAGGGTAGTTCCATGTCAAATACACACTTTTAATTAAATTTTCACCTCACCATCTCAGATTTTGGTGAAATTTGGAATACTCATTGTGGATGCTGGAACTAAGAAAAATACCAAAATTCAATTTTTTTCGCATACCGTCTCCAAAATATGGCTGCGTAAACTTTCTAAATTTCGGCCAAAAACCGAAGTTACTTTTTTGAAATTGCTCTAGGACCTGCCCTAGTTGAGCTAGAGAGCTGGAAGAGGTGTCATTTTGCAGCATTCTTTATGCTTTTTCCAGTGATATATAATATGCCATACGTTATAAGAAAAAAGCTTTTGTCAAAATACAAATTCATATTTTGACCCAATATTTTTCCAATAAGTACATAATTTAAAATTTTCAAAATTATTCCACAAATAGTTTGTACTATTGTCAATTACCTGGCCAAATATAAAAATGGGATGGAAATGGCTTCTTTCTTGAAAAAAAGTTTAATTGGCACTTGTTTTTCTTCAATAGGCTGTTTTGACCAAATTATAATACCTATATACCCTTAAGAATCATATATTTTGAAAATAATTGGCATTTAATATAATTTAATAGTGATATTAATAGAGAATTCAAAAATCAAAATACTTCCAAGAAACTACAAAATAAAATATTCAACATAAGATATAAAAAATCTTAAATATCAGTGACCTACTGTTAACTTTACATCTTTATTTTATTTTGCTCGTATTCTGAATTTTTAATTCTGTGTTATCTATATGTGTATGGCAAAATTAAAATATCCAGGATGATGATGCGTTTCATTGTTGAAAGAAATTAATGACATGATGCTCATTTTTTTTATTATAAAAGCTAGCCTGCATAGTTGAATTTAACAGAATAGGCATTAACAATAACTTTTGATTAATTAAATACAAAACAAAAATCCCTAAAAAAAAAATGTTTGGGATTTTTGAGAATATATTCTTCAATACCTATGTAACCCTTCGAAAAAATCAAATGATTTTATAAGAGACAAAAAAAAGCAGAGAAATATCGTGAGAATGCTGGAATCATTTCCACAAATACCTTATGGCTACATGATACGTGATAAATGTAGACAAGGCGTGATCAAGCTGAAAAATACATAGCTACTCGGTGATAATAATTCTGAAAATGAAGATTCTTCTGCATCAGAAGTAACAATCCCAAACATACACCCAGACTGTATCTCAAGCTCAGTGGTTGTTCAAGCACTAAACGTATACCTTTATGAACTAGGCCACATCAAAAGTGAGAAAAAAATCTCATTAATGAAATGTAAAATTTTTTTGTTGCTGCTGATACTTCATCGCCAGATATTGGTACAACCGATATTGAAGAATATGTTCTCCAAAATCCCAAAAACAAAATTATTTTCAGGGGAAAGCTACTTAAAACTCAATAATTAATTTTTCCTCAGGTAAGTGTGAATTTGTGTTTTGTATGTAGTTGTTCAAAAATTATTGTTAATGCCTATTCAGTTAAATTCAGCTATGCAGGCTAGCTCGTATAATAAAAAACGAGCTTATGTCATTAATTTCTTTCAACAATGAAACTCATCATCATTCCAGATATTTTGAGTGATTAACAGTAGGTTACTGATATTTACAGTTTTTCATATCTTATGTTGAATATTTTATTTTGTTAAGTATTTTGATTATTGAATTATCTATTTATATCAGTGTTAAATGGTATAAAATGACAATTATTTTCAAAATATATAATTCTTAAGGGTATATAGGTATTATAATTTGGTCAAAACAGCCTATTGAAGAAAAACAAGTGCCAATTGAACTTTTCTTTAACAAAGAAGCCATTTCCATCCCATTTTTATATTTGGCCAGGTGATTGACAATAGTACGAACTATTGGTAGAATAATTTTGAAAATTTTAAATTATGTACTTTTTGGAAAAATATTGAGTCAAAATATGAATTTGTATTTTGACAAAAACTTTTTCTTTATAACGTATGGCATATTATATATCGCTAGAAAGAGCACCTTTTCCAGCTTTCTAGCTCAACTAGGGCATCTCCTAGAGCAATTTCAAAAAAGTAACTTTGAGGTTTTTGGCCGAAATTTTGAAAGTTTACGCAGCCATATTTTGGAAACGGTATGCGAAAAAAATTTGAATTTTAGTATTTTTCGTAGTTCCACAATGAGTATTCCAAATTTCAGCGAAATCTAAGATGGTGAGGTAAAATGGGTGTGTTGATTTGACATGGAATGACCCGACACGAAAATTTGTTTATGCAGCTTCCGATCATAAACAATGGTTCTTTGAAATCAATGAAAATAAAAAAATATTTATTTTGCAACTACGTAAATTGTTAATAAAAAACAGACAAATTGAAATTTTTCAATTCTATCATCCTAATTTCTCAGACCTATAGTTGAACAGTTATAACACTTAATAATTAACAATTGCATAACTAATTGAAAAATCGTGATAAAATTTTTTTGCCACCGAATTCATCTATCCCGTAAGCAAGCGCCTCAGTTTTTTAGTACAAATATTTTTGTATTTAATATGGTTAAATAATGTTTATTGTTAAAGTGTCCAAAATGGGCTTGACTTGCGCAAGCCAGATTACCCGTTTCGGTCGTATATGTACCCCTCTGAGAAAACAATAAATATTGATCCTACATCCTAAGTCAAGACTTTATTATAGGAAATTTCCTTTTCTTTCTAAATATTTTTTCAGATATCAAAAATCTCAATCGGTTTTGAGTTATTTGCAGAAAATCAAACCCCTCTTTTTATCTTTCAGTAAATTGTTAATAACTTTTACAGTTTTCGCGAGCGGAACTGTACTTTTTTCAAAAAATAATATCTACATTTTATTCCGAATCTAATGACACCTTGCTCATTTTTTTCCGAGACTGTTGAAAAAAGTTGAACAAAAAAGCACTTGTTGACTAGACTATTATGCCTGCTATTCAATACATAACGAAAGACACTTCCTTCGAAGTTCTAATCACCTTTCATCTTTTTGGAAGAAAGTAAAGCTTATTTTAATTTATAATACCTGATCAATTTCAAGCCCTAAACTGACTAAGAAATATGATGGTGACACAAATTTACCGTTCGCTAAAAATATTATGTACACTCGGAAATTAGGAAACAATTCGATTTGAGCGCTCCGCCGTGCCACCTGTACGTATGACGCAACCGTTTGGCATGCTCTCAATTAGACCCCGCACAAAAGCTCGTTCCGAAATATCCAATTTTCAACGTAATGGAGTATTAAGCTCTTCAGCTGCAAATTTATTACGTTTTTGCATCCCGCGTGAATGTCAATGTTCGATTTTGACGTAAGTTCACGCGTATTCGATGAAAGTGTTTTATAGTCTAATTAGCAAGTTCAAGAAGTCGGTAATTCTTGAGATAGACATTAAAATTATAAGCGAGGGATTACTATATTCTAAATAACTCCTGGAAAATGTGGGAGAGCTTGAAACAAACTACTGAAATAACTATTGACAATACTGGATTCTGGAATACTTATCAAATAAAAAGTCTGGAAGAGGACGAAATTTCCAATAAAAAAATCCCAACTCCCGAAACTACAACTCTATGTAATGCTTTTAATTTGAAATTGAAAATAGCGCCGTCACTAAGGTCGTATTTTTTGCGCGAAGTGCATCGCGTCGAGATGCGATTCAAACGGAATTAATCATGCTTTGAAGAATCACGTTCTAATTAGCAAACCGACATGAAACTAGAAAATAATTTATTTTAACAAAACAAAAATTCGGGAAGTGCATCTCGTACTGAAGAACCACGCTTTAATAGCAAACCTAGAAAAATTGTGAAATAATTAACTTTATTCGGAGAAAAAAAACCATAAAATTCACAATAACAGAGCCAAAGGATTCACTGACAGTTATCAAGGAGGTAAACTATTTCTAGTACTAAAACTAGACGAACCAAATTTCCTTAAAAAAATACGAAATTGAAGAACGTCTAAAATGCATAAATTTTCCTTTTCACTAATTTTTTGTAAAAATTATACTTTTTGTAAAAATTATACTTTTTGAGATATTCGATCAAATAATTTTGAGCAATTTTTCGAAAAACCCCCATAGCTCGAGATAGAATTTTTATTTTTCAAATATGAAACTAGATTATCAATGTCCTCCAAAAACTGCACATTTGACCAACCTTGTAGTTCTTATAATTACCGTTATAGCAATAGTGGCCCATGGCAACTAGGACACTCTATATATATATATATATATATATATATATATATATATATATATATATATATATATATATATATATATATATATATATATATATATATATAAAATGAAGTGAACTAGGACATTTATTTGAAACTAATCAAACAAACCTCCTAGCGGAGCTGGTTATACGAGTTCACGAAACATCGAAATGCATCCATATACCTTAGGATGGTGTATGTTAGAAACATTAAGTTGTTTATCACAATCAATGGAAATGATAGACAGTCTGTTTCGCCCTTATTTGGGGCTCATCAGTATCATCTATCCATCGAAAGTGATAACCAACCAAATATTTCCAACGACGTTATATTTTCCTTCCAGTGACTATATGGCATATAAATATGACACAGCGCCACCAGTCGGAAACAAATGAACCACATCCCACAGATAGAAGAAAACATTTCGGCAACATGAACTCGCACGTCCTGACACCCGAAGGTGGTTACTGTAATCACTAAGCAAGAGTAAAGTTGATACATCCATTCGATGTAATTCAAACTTCACACGCCGCAAGTAACAAGCGCTCCAAAATTTTATCCCTTTTACAGCATAGTTTCGATGGATAGATGATACTGATGAGCCCCAAATAAGGGCGAAACAGACTGTCTATCATTTCCATTGATTGTGATAAACAACTTAATGTTTCTAACATACACCATCCTAAGGTATATGGATACATTTCGATGTTTCGTGAACTCGTATAACCAGCTCCGCTAGGAGGTTTGTTTGATTACTTTCAAATAAATGTCCTAGTTCACTTCATTTTATTGCCACGAACGTGTGTCGTTAACACGAAGAATTCTGTTTTCTATATATATATATATATATATATATATATATATATATATATATATATATATATATAAATATATATATATATATATATATATATGAAAATTCATAATGTATGTATAAATAAATATACACACATTTCTTCGTGCTTAACGAGGCACGTCCGTGACTATTATATATTGAATTAAAAACTAGGACATTTATTCAAAACAAATTAAATAAACCCCCAAGCGGACCTGATTATACGAGTTCACAATGCATCGAAATATTCCCACCTACCTTAGACGGTATATACATGAAAACTAGAAAATAATTTATTTTAACAAAACAAAAATTCGCGAAGTGCATCTCTTACTGAAGAACCACGCTTTAATAGCAAACCTAGAAAAATTGAAAAACAATTCACTTTATCCGGAGAAAAAAAACCATAAAATTCACAATTACAGAGCCAAAGGATTCACTGACAGTTTTCAAGGAAGTAAACTATTTCTGGTATATTTATGTACATCAGGATCGGTGAAAACTTCTTTTAAAACACATCTAGAAGCGTAGATTTCTTTTCAATACTCATGAAGTTTTTACTTAATTGGGTGCTCCATTGATTGAGAGGAATTTTCTCATTACAGGTTCTTTTCTATTTTTGCTTGCCGATTCAGTGAGAGCTTATTAGTAAGTTTTTCACTAGGTAATCGATATATGGGATCGTCTTGATTAAATTCGCTTTATAAAGATGGTGTAGGTCTCCAAATGTTGTTGTCTACTGAAACTTTATTTCATATATTTAACAATTTTGGTTCACTTATTTGTTTAATCTGTTCACGAATCATTGTGCATAGATTTCGAATTTTTTTCTTGGCCGTTTGGAACACTCTATTTCTAAATAGTTGATGGAATCCGTCGTTACTACGTGATAATTTAACATGATGAACAAAAACTAAATTTGAATTTACTACGTTTATTATCACAAAATAACTTTGAAAAATATAACACTGCGATTGCAATTTCGGTCACTAGACCATCATCGGGCAGATTGAGTTAAGAACTGAATTCATAATTATAGATTTGCGCTTACGGGTGGGAAAGAATTATTGCAGGTACCCAAATAGACAAGAGGGACACATTTCAAGAAGGGCTAATAGAAGTGGATTTCCCAAATTGAAACAATAAAATGTTTCTTAGAAAAATCGTTATTGTTTGAATACACTAAATATAGAAGAACGCCCGATGGGCGTTAGGATCTAGTAACGCACGTGGTGCATATAAGATTTTATTTATAACGAAAAAATTATTTCATTATAATGAAAAATCGATTTTAAAATCGGTTCATTGCCCCTATACTTTCCATTTTCCTTCTCATAGTAGGCATGTCATTTGTTGATATTTTGACGTTTGTGAACATTTTTTTCATCATATTTAGTGAATTGCTGATTTCTTTGTGTAGTCTTATAGAAATAATGGAAATGAAAATGAATTTACCCAAGAATATCATAGAAAATGCAGCCAAAGCTGTGAATAATTCATTGCCGGAGAAATCCAGAGTCGTATACGACAAGGATTATGAAGTATTTAATCAATGGAAGTTGCTTCATTTCTCCTCGTACAATGAGCGGGCGTTATGATCCATTATGCCCGCTCATTACGCCCTAGGGCATAATTAGTGTATTTATAGCAACCGTATCTGAGGTAAAATCAACAAATAATATAAAAGTGAAAAATAAAAGTTGATCTCATATATAAAAAAGTTGGCCACCCCTGCTATATCACATCGGGATCGATTACAACTCATCACCGAAATTATGAATGAGACGCAGCTTCGTTCGTTTTACAAACAATCAAATTGCCAGTGTGTCGACTAGTTGGAATTTAAAGTGCCCACAAATTAACGCATATATACATAGCTTTCAAACTAGATACGCGACACGTGGAAGTAATTCACAATTTTTCGAACTGCTCTCTCGATAAATCTGTCGACTCCATTTCACGTTTTCGAATGGTACAGTTCACGTTTTTTTTTTAAATTACCTATTAGAAAGGCCACCCGAGGTGTGCCGTAGCGAAACATGTCTAATTTAATTTCCTGCTTCCTCCGTATAACCTGCTTTCCGGATTATTTATCTAGTTCTAGACCCTCCAGTTGATATCAACTATTCGGCTTGTGTCAACTGATACGCAGCAGTACTAAAACGGCTAATTGTTTCAACGATATTTCTCGCTACAGAATCAATATTATCACGAATACAACGGACCCGGTTGTAACAGCACAAGAATTGATCATTTAGAAAGAAAATGAGTAGATGTAACTAAGTAGCTATAAAACGAATAGTACTAAACAATACGGGGCGGCAGTTTCGAACTTGATACGCAGCAGTATTAAAACGGTGAATTCATTCAACATAATTTCTCGCTACAAAATCAATATTATTAATGAAGTTCAACATTAAGTAGTTATTAACGTAACACGGCCGATATGTAGCAAATAACGGATGAGGTTGGATATATTAGGGAGTTTTTGAGACCCTTAATTTACACGTAAATTACGTTTTCGGTTATTCTGAGCATGCGCAGAAGCTTTGAAATTACCGAGACGGTTATTAACCGATAACGTACTACGTTATCAACGGGACCTTAACGTTCGCTTAATAAACGTCCGTTATATTCGCGGTGTTGACAAGTTTAAACGCGCTTGTGTTAAATTGTTACAAACTAAAGAAAAATAGACTATTTGAACTATGATAAGTGACTAATATCATATATACTATCGTGCTAATTCGTTCCAAACTTCTTCCTTTGTATTAAAAATTCGCAAAAAATGTTATTTCTTACTATGTGGCAACCATCAATCGAGTCTGCGTTCTGATGTTTTGTGATTGACAGTTTCGGTATTTTTATTGGTTATGTCACAGTGCTATTTTGGTTTGTTTATTTGTGTAAATTGGCCTGCTAATTTTGATATTTTTTCAACGGTTTTTGTTCACTTGGCACGATAGTTAAAAAAAGACTACAATTTACAGATATGGAGGATCTGTTACTTCTTAGAGTGGTTCTAAGTAATAATCCATTTGAAAACCCAGATATTTGGTCAGTGATTCAGCAGCACATTACCCTTATAACAGGAAAATTATTTTCAATGAGAACAGTAAAATACATAAGCCTTCGATGCCTAAGAAATATTAGTCACAATTATTACTACAAACTATTGCATTTACCAGTTGCTTTATGTCCAGACAATTGGGTTTGGTATCTGCAAAGTTTGGCATAACCGTGGCAAATCCTCTCTTTGAAAACGGAAAATTCTTTTCACCTCTTCAACCTCTATATTATACAAATCGAATCCGGGTATGTTTCCATCAATATTTTCACGTTCTTGTTCCTCTTCAAAGATGTTATGTAAGATTATACTTCTCATTAAATTATGATCCACGCCCCCGCGCCTGATCGCTATATAGTCTATTACATCTTCCATGATAATTTACCCAAAGAACGCTAATAATAGGTGAATGAAAATTGGAAAAATCACCCGACAAAAAATAATACAAGAACACAAGAGAGGTTATGCGTATTTGACGTTCGCAATGAATTTGAATTCAAAAACTCTTTTTGGATCTTCAACCTGTTAATAACGGTTTCCGTTCTGCGCAAACTCAGCATAGCGGTTTACGATAATTACGTTGACTTCAAATAGAAACTCAAAAACTCCCTATTATAACTAACCGAATCCGTTATTTGCGTATCGGCCGTGTGTCGTTAAAAATTTTTCGTAATCCCCTTGAAAGATTATATTTTGATTCCGAAGAAAGAAAAAACCCCGTACCTCGCAATTCTAAAGAAAAATCCCAACGTCGTGCACTCTGTTGTCATGGAACAGTTTGACAGTTTTATAAACAACGTCAGTTTTTTGTGTTCTCAAGTTCGCTTTAACGACGACCATGGATGAAATTGATGAAATTGAGGAACAAAATCAAATTCCTTTAGAAATATTGGGAGAATCATGTGCAGTGCAGCGAGTGTTGATTAACTGCCGAAAATAACTCAAGAGCGATATCAAAAAAATTTCAAAATGAAAATTTTGAAATGTGGCGTAAAAGCAAGAATGTAAAGGTGGTTAATGATGATGTATTATTAGCCTATGCGAAATGAAAATCAGAGGTTTATTCTCCCAACTCGCTGTGGGCCAAGACTTCAATGTTGTTATTGAAAGCAGAATGATTTTTTGAGATAAATATTTGAACAAGTGATTTCTTAACGGCCGCCGGCCGTTATAATAATAATAATATATAATAAGTTCTTTATTTCCAACAGGTATAAAACCCAATTACAGAAAATATTTAAATTATAGCTATATAGAAAAGAAATCAAACCACAGCGCCAGAGACAAAAAGAAAAAACTAATATGAACTAAATGAGACAATACAAAATAAATGCAAAAGTAATATCAACCAGTATCCCGAAAGCCGAAACTAAACCTAATACAAAAAATAAGCTTATTTATTATTTAAATCAGTAGCAAGAACAATAACAAGAGAAAAGAAAATTACATAGTAAAAAATATAATAATTAAATAATATAAGATGTAACGGAAACACTACTTAGCTTAACTTAATTCAATTCAATTTCAATTCAATCAGATTCAAATTCAACTTAAGTTACATAACTCCTAACAATAGCTGCAAGTGAATCAAATTGAACGTCACATTCACTCGCAACTGAATTGAATGTATGCCCCATGTACCAAATGGGAGATTGCATTAACAAGTTCGTCCTTGGAGTCTCTAGGTGGAATAGTTCCATATTACGGGAAGCTTGCCTCGGAACACGAAATCTCAGAGCAGACAAGAGTGAAGGGCAGGCAATACTGTTGTGCAGTACTTTCTATAACAATATGAGGCATACTATTTCTCGCCTACCCTGCAATGAAACCACCTTGAATCGACTCAACAAATGCTTCATGACTAACTCCTCTCGGTGGATAAAACTTTGTCCTCCCTCCAAACCAAGAACTTCAAGAACCTTCTCTGAACAGCCTCAAGATGGTATTGATGACAAAAAATAAATAGGATGCCAAATCATGCTACCATATTCCAACTTGCTACGTATAAGAGAATGAAAAAGACTTATAAAAAGTTGAAGAGTTCTTGAAATACTTGCCATTGCGAATAATGAAACCATACATTCTCGAGGCAGATGAAACAAGCTGGGAGACGTGTGGAATAAAGGAGGAATTTCTGATCAAACACCACACCAAGATCCCTCACCCTATCGAGACGAGAAAGTACCCGACCACCGACGGAATAACAGACCTCAATATATCCACTTTCCTAGTGAAAGTCACAACATTTACCACTTTGACACATTCAAACTCAAAAAATTATCTTCACACCAAACCGACAACATAATCTAATGCGTGCTGGAGTCGAGCACAGTCGTCAGGTGCACGAATCTGATAGTATAACTTCAAATCGTCCGCAAACATCAAATGCGGTGATTCAATATTATCCATTGATCATTCACAAACAGTTATAAATAACAGTGGCCCAAGATTCGATCCCTGAGGTATCCCAGAAGGTGGCGTATAAACTCAGACGACCTTATACCCTCCAACCGCACAAACTGACGACGGTCAATCAGGTAAGAATGAAACAGTTCAACAAGGCCATCGGAAAACCAAATTTGTTGCGCAATTTCAATAAGAGGAGCTCATGATCAATCTTGTCAAAGGCCTTCTGAAAGTCTGTGTAAATCACATCAACCTGACCAGCGCAGTCGAGTACCTCGAATACATATGAGAAAATATTACTAAATTTGCTTTGTACACGATCTCTTTGACATGAATCCATGCTGCTCAATCTTGATATGGTTCCTGACGGATGGATAAATAATATTATATATAACAATTTCAAAAATCTTAGAAAAATTGGATAAAATAGAGATTGGTCTATATTTATTCACAATAGAAGGATCTCCTTTCTTCAAAACAGGTATGATCTTCGCCAGTTTCCAAATTGTTGGTAATGTGTCTCTGCTTATTATACGGTTATGAATTATAACGGCCGGCGGCCGTTAACACTGACTTTTCAATTGTCATCTGAATACCGTTAAATCAAAATAACAGTATGGAATTACGAAAATAAAATAACACTTAGCTTATACTTTCACTATATTAAAATAAACAGGCATTCGAATCGACCTATTTCGAGTTATGAACTCATTATCGGATATCATTTTTGCTATTTTCTGTCTTACGAAAGTAGATTGTAATACTCTCCTATAGTTAGTCTTGCTAATTAGTTCATAATGTCGACTGTTCATTATTATTATTAAATTATTTATTTTAATATAGTAAAACTATAAGTCAAGTGTTGTTTTATTTTAAAGTTTAAACTTTATTCTTTATGATGTTTCACCAAGTTATGTGCCAGAATTCAATCTCAGTTAATAAAAATTAATATTAACATTGCCAGGACATCTGTTATGAAATTCCCGACTTTTTCAAAACTTTTGAAAAAGTTAAATTAATGAGACATTTATATTCATATCAGATATGATAAACATATCTTAACATTGAATTAGTTGAAAGCACCACGGTGCACTTTAGTGTTGGGTAGGACACGACATGAAAAAGAGTTTGTAAGAGTAGCCTCTTTTTCGTACAGAGCCAGTACAATGTCCCACTTCAAATGACGCGAGGCTTACTGAAGCTCGGTGATACGTACGTTAGGGTTAGGCGAGGGGTTAGGACATTCAAAAGCAAAACAGTCGCTTCAATACATGCCTCACAGTCTATTTCCTTATCGCCCGAGACTCCAAACGCATTAATGCAATAAATTTGTAGCATGCATCTCATTCCCTCTTTGTCTCATCCTATAGTTTTACGGAGACGGAGAGTGAGTAGCGCCTAGCGCGTCATAAAATTTGAAGCAGTACGATATAAAATTTTGAGCCGCTCTTACATTTTGACGTCATGTATGGGACAAATGTACTGCCTCTTGTATGTCCTACTCAACACTAGTGCACTTCTTTGACATGAACTCAATCCACGTAAGAAATTTCAACCTTCTATCTTAATCTGAATGAAATGTGGACGGGCGCAAACACCATGAAAATACAAGAATCTTTACATAAAAATGGCGGCGATTAAAGAAAAAAATGTGTGCACTCAAAATAAACTTTCTTATCATCAAATCGATCCCTATACAAATTTTTAACTCTGTAACTGAATTTGAAGCAGGTTTGGGAGTGCAAAAACACTACACAAGCCAGATTTGTCATCTCTATGCACCTCTGCCAAAAAGCCCTAGGAGGCTGAAGTTAGGATCTGTTGTAGATAATCAATTTCCAGGTTTTTTACGCTCCTGCATATCCCCGCCATCAGACATCAACAAAATCTAGAAGATGGTGATACGTGAGGTATAAAACGAATAGAAATTCCACTTCCGCACTTCACTGTTGACTGTTACAGTGCAATAGTCTATTATTTAAGTGGAAAATACGACTAAAAATGTTTTCGAGAAACATCGAATTAAATCGTTCAGGGAAAACTCATACCGTATACGTCATATACTTATTTGTAACTACTGACGATGACTTATTGAGGCCATTAATATATTAGGTTATAAAGAAGGTAGTAACAAAAAGATTATAATTACCAAACATTCGAAGCTGAAATGGTAATTTCCAGTTGGCTGATTATAAAACAAATAATATAATATTTTCCTGCTTTGCAACAGAATTTAATTAATATCAAAAAACGTTATATACCTACTCAATTGGATATCTTAAGCATATTGCGAAATGCGTATTTTTACCTCTTATCGCCGAGAGCAAAGTGTTGAAACCGATTACTCGTACCTACTTCTTGCGTTATTGATGCATGGTGCTTTATAAAAATACCTTAACAACGAAGTTATTCATCGATAAGACAAAGAACAGCGAAAAAAGACACAAGAGACTAAGAACCAAAATACACAAAGAATAACGGAATTGAAGACATGTATAGAGGAAGTCCGAAACAAGTTATTCTTACATTATCATGAAAAACGAAACAAGTTGGGACTGAATAATGGTTTCATATGGAAATAGAAATTAAATATTATGTCAACTTCAAATTTATTAAACTCTAGGTTGTTCAATATTTGGCTGCTACTTTCGGAGAATTTGTGAATATGAAAAAAAGTGGGCATGGTCGCCTGATACAATACTTTCATTCGAGAAATTCTCTGTCCAACTCTATCTAGATTATACTCAGAGAGAGTCTACTCCTTTTTTTGCAACAACGAAATATCGGATGGCAGTGTATACACCTCATGCAATTCAAAACGGTGTCGAGGGTGTGAAAGCTGAGGGTGTACCAGGCTGTCATCAAACCGATAATCTGTTATGGCTGTGAGACAATGAGCTTTTTCTAAAGCGGGCTGAAAGAAAGATCCTGAGAAGAATATTTGGCCCCGTCAATGATACAAACACGGAGCAATATCGCATAAGGACGAATGCAGAACTCCAGGACCTATTCCAAAAGCCGGACATAGTCAAATCAATAAAATCCCAGCGTCTGAGATGGGCTGGACATGTCCAAAGAGCACCTGGCTACCGACTGATCAAGATAGTACGGAAAGGAAACCCAGCAAGAAAGAGACCACTGTGGCGGCCGCGACTCAGATGGAGAGACAACATTTTAAAAGATCCACAGACTATGCAGGTATATGACTGGGAAAAGGCCATGATGGACCAATACCGATGGAGGCAAATCGTTAACGCAGCCAAGACCCACCAAGGGTTGTAGTGCTAACCCGAGAGAGAGGGAGAGAGTATACATGAAGCAGTGCGAGAGGTTAAGACATACATCGCAACAGTGCACCAAAAGAGGCCACGAAACCAAAATTGATAAAGACAATACAAGAAATTGGGATAATCGACTGGAACTATAATAATAATAATAATAATAATTTATTCAGAAAAGATTCAGCCATTTGTATCGGATTCGATGAGGGTGCGTACAATTTTATTGGCATCCTCGGCGTTTACAATTAACACTGTTCAAATGACATACAAATAAAAAAAATAAATAAACTTTTGTTACCAAATTCCATATAACTTAATTAATACAGTTTTGTAGAAATATAACTAAATCTTATTAATATAAAGGATTCATAAATATGTGAGTATTTCTGCAAGGCATTTCCTGCCCGTGCGCAGATAATATGGTTCGTAGTCGGTATTTTTCAGGGTACTTCGTCCTGTGGAAGTAGGTCTTGACCTCTCAATAAATTCTCTATTCTGTATATGTAATGGAGCTTTTGATGAAGCGTTCAACTTCTTTGTATTGCTTTAATGTCTTTGGAATTCTCATACTATTGAAGTTTTTTGGTCCCTGATAATAGAAAGAGTTCAAAGTGTGGGTCCGGTTAACTTTGGGTTGTATTATGCACTTAAATCCTCTGACGGTCTGTTGTATTTTTAAATTTAGTTGATTATGATACTTATATATCGATATGTCTGCGCAGACAAGAAGAACTGATAAGCATTCTAACAAGTCGTGTATTTAGTATATTCAAATAAAATTCGGACATGCCAAAGCTATACCTCTTATGGGTTTTGATTATAATAACACAAAAACTTCGTATGATAAAATCGAGGCGCACCTTCACATCTGAAAGGATGACACGGCCGAAACAACGAACTCTAAGGAAAGTATCGATCTTAAACAAGCGAAGTCAGTTCGGTCGTCTGGCAAAGGGGAGGCGTTTGATTTCGAGGATGCACGTGGCAAAATGTTCATTATCTTCAATTAAAAACAGTTAACGATAAGTATTACGCAGTGTTTATGGGGTGTGTTATTGCAGTGTTTGAAGGATGTAATCTAGTAAGAAAGTCTTGTTTCATCAAGACAATAATTCACTTCGAAAATCACTTTTAGCGATTGCCAGAATCAATGAGTTACGATTAGAATTTTTTCTTCAAGTACACTATATCCCCAGGTTGACCCCCTCGGATTTTATTTTTTCTAAACTTAAAAGATTTAACATCAAATAAGAAAAGGAGTCTGCGGTTATTGAATAAGTATTCATGATTTTAGACGTTCGCACTATGGATTGGGCATCGATGTTTTTCAACATCACCAGAAAAAGTATATAGAGCTTAAGGGGCGCTATGTTAATAAATAGATATATCAAATTTATTTAAAATTAAGTCGGGCGCTTCTTGAACTGCACCCGTAATTATGCGAAATCGTCCAGAAAGAACTAGACATCCGAAACTCAGCTAAAGACGTGCAAGAAAAATCTTACCTTATTCGTGGAAGTGTGGAAATTGTACGATCTCGACGGCTTGTTGACCTCCGAGACGGCCTTGACCGACGTCTTATTGCTGCCGCCTCCGCCTACGACGGCGGTGGCGGTGGTGGCGACGGAAGCGGCGTCCGCGTTTTTAGTCACCTCCAGGCTTTCGGGGACCGTCTGCAGTGTGGTTCGCATTGCTGTCGACATGACGACGCCGCTGCTGTTTTGTCGGCACGGCTCGGACGGTATGGTCCCCTTCCGGTTGGCTGTTGACAGGAGCTGGAGGCTTTGCGGACTAGATTACATTACCTACAAAGACCGAAACGTACATTAGTTACGGGCAAAGTGAGCGGGCGCATACGTCAAAGGGATATTGGAGGATTATTTGAGCCAGTGCAGTCCGATTATCGACGTTGCAAGGACTCATCAGGGTTATAAGTACCTCATTAAAGCAGGCGTATCAAAGCAGAAATAACTCGCCAAATATTCGATAGAACTCAATAACGAATGGTAATTAATGACTTGATGGTACAAAACTCTTAATCAATGCTATTTTTTCAAACTTATTTAACGAACTCCTGTCCTGAGAAGATTCATAATAAAATTTGCTTTCATTAATAAAAATGATTTTGATTCAAACAGAATCTATTAATTTTTAACCTATGTACAGGTTGGGCAAGCTTTGATGTTTGTATAGGATAACTCGGTAACGATACAGAAAAATGGGGCTCGATCTTTTTTCAGATTCACACAGAAAAATTTGGTATTGCGTTTTGTTTTCGAGTTATAACAAAAGTTCGACTTTTGGACACGTGGGAATATCATGGTTTATTTTGTATGATCCAGTGGCGTCCACAAAATTTTAAAAAAATGCAATTTTTCAAATAGGCATCACAGTTGGATATGGTTTTTATTAGGTTTTCTTACTTTTAGATAGTAATTGCAATATATCTCAGATGCAATATCACAATTTACTTGGAATAAAGCTTTCTAACATAAATTTCGAACGAAATCCCCGCTTCTACAATGAGTCTGAGTTAATTGATATTATGACGAAAATAAACGGACAAACCCTGTCATAGATGACACACTGCCTATTTGGAAAAATTCTTTAAAAAAAAACAAAAAGTAATTTAGTAAAATATTATTTTTATTAGACTTTTACACATCAGAAGCGACCCGACATATGATAAATGGTTGGAAAGGGAAAAAATTCATTCCCGCCAAATCATATCCAACTATGATTCTTATTTGAAAAAATACACCTTTTGGCCATAACTCGAAACTACACCTTTTTCTCAAATTTTCTCGACGCCACTCGATTATACAAAAAAATGGCCTTAAGAATGTAAATGCTATTATTTCGTAACTTCACAAACAACAATGATATTAAGATGTGTCTAAAACTCGAAAAATCAAACTATTGTTGATAACTGAAAAACAAAAAACCATAGCAAATTTTTATTTTCGCAGGTGAATTTGTCTCTAAAAAAGAGATCGAGAACGCGACCTCCATTTTATGGTATCTCCTATAGTTACCGAGTGTACTCCCTGTATAACTGTGTTCTAACGGTAACTATGAATGAAATATATAATGAACAATAACACAAAACTTGCGAAACGCATCGAAAACACTTGTGTTTGATAGATCTACTATGAAATTGTGACGCACGTTTCGCTCTACCAGAGCATCTTCAAATAAAGCAATAACAATGTAACTTCTATCCGATTTAGAAAATGCGTTAATATCCCGAAACATATATGACGAGCAAATATAGCAATTTTAGTGAAGTCAAGTGTTTAGTTGTGGGTCAATTTATCACATGTGCTGAAGATAGAGGTATCTATATATAAAACCGTTGGTTCGCCGAATATAAATAATTCCAATATAGTTTTATAGTATTAAACATCATAGTAAATTCATTTTTCGATTTTTCCAAGGTAATGCCTAATAAAGGACTGAAAATAAGAAAATATTACAAGTCTACTGTTACCGTTGAGAAAATTTCGAGAATAACAACAATGATTTAGATGGGGACAATACATAGACATTTATTATCACTATGAACAAGAAAAAATGTTGATATAAATTGAAATTAACGTATTATCCATTATAAAATAACAATAATATATAAACATTATATATATATATATATATATATATATATATATATATTAAATATATATATATATATATATATATATATATAATAGATTTTTATTTTAACCTGTGAAAAGTTAGTTAGTTTTTTATTTCTTTATAAAGTTATATATACACTCACCGACTTTAAATTCGATCCATTCAAAATATAGATCAAATTTAAAGTATGATAACTTTTTTTCTGGAATTCCGATTTAAATGATTTATTTTTTAAATTGTAGATAAATGTATCAGTTTTCATAGACTTTTTTTTAATTTTCCGGAAAAGTGTATACGTATTGATATATACAGGAAAATAAAGATGTATGATTTTTTACTTAAGTTTGTAACACCCTGTAGAGGAATTTTGCAATTTTATCTCTACTGAAGAAGCTTCTTTGCGGAGTTTGATTTATTCTCAACATTTTTCTTTTTTATTCTTCCCGATATCTCTCACGGTTCGAGAGATATGAATTTTTGTAAAAAACACTACACATTTTGTTAAAATTTTATTAGTTTTTAGAAAAATACAGCATAGGTAAAGAACAAAACAATATTAAGGAATAAAAACATCAATAGATGGTATTACCCCCACGAGTAACTGCCTCCATACGCCTTGACATTCCTTGAATGAGGTGTCGTATCTGATTTTGCTCGATTTGATCCCATTCTTCAGTTAGTGCTTCTTTTAATTGTTCTAGGTTACCCGAAGCCGGAACTCTGCTTCGAGTAACTAAAGGCTAAAAATTGTTTCTTTCCAAATGATTAGAAAAACTAATTAATTCTCGATATTTTGTTTTCTGATTCAGTTCAATATTTGTCTCTTTACAAAAGATACAAATTTTCAAAGAAATCTCTACAGTTTTTGTTCAAAATCAACCTAGAGTGAATTCTTCATAAAATAAATTGAAGGTGGCAAAATACACAGCCCAAAATTAGACATTCCTCTACGAAGTGCTGACTTAAACCCAATTGAGCATCTTTTGGATGTTCTAAAAAAAATCAGTCCAAAGACTGTACCTGCTCCCATAAACATTCAAGATTTGGAACGTATAGTTCTCGCAAAATGGGAGAACATTCCTCAGAAGATTATAAATAATTTACGTGTTATTAATTTGTTACTTGTTTATGTTGAATTTTAATTTAATAATTGTTGCTTTTGATATTAAGATTTTTTCGTTTTTTCTCTTAACTTACGTCGCAAAAATTATAGAGATTTCTTTGACAATTTGTATCTTTCGTGAAGAGACAAATATTGACTGAATCAAGTAACAAAGTATCAAGAATAAATTAGTCTTGCTATTTATTTATGAAGAAAAAATTTGTAGCCTTCAGTTCACCCCACAGGGTGTTCAGAATTTAATTTCTCAAATATTGTTAATTTACATAAATATTGTTTCATTCCACCCGGTATAATACATTGTCAAATTTATTTTTACATAAATTCAAAATGCTTTTGATAATTCCAATGAATTTTCTACAATAAGTCGAAAAAATCAATGCAATCGGTTGAAAATTAACAGAGTTATTTTAAATCAAAAATAAGTATAATTTTAAGTGTTGCGTTAAATTTGACCATGAGTTATATATATATATATATATATATATATATATATATATATATATATATATATATATATATATATTTATATATATACACTGGGCCAGCAAAATTAACGCACCACTAAAATTTGGGTCAATTTCAAAGTTAATTTTCTCGCGAACAGCTTAATCGATTTAGATTAAAAAAAATTTCAATGTAGCTTAAATCTTCAGAAATTACGTTATGCAAAGAGAGAAAATTTAAATTCGAGTTTAAGGCATATACTGGGTGTTTGAAGTGTAAAATGTGTAAAATGCACAACTTTTGTCATATTCTGTGGGAATTCCCATCAACAGTATTAGGTGTCTCTCTAAGTCAAAATATAGCCCCATCTTTTACATGCATTTTGTTTTTTATTCACGTTTTTATCTGACATATTAAATGAAATACGGAATTTAATGTCGAAAAAAGACTTAAAGACTTCAATTTGCTAGGGAACATGTGAACTGGACTGCTGAAGATTGGGAACGAGTTTTGTTCACTGATGAGACGAGGTTTTATCTCTACAGCAAGGATCGAAGCTCAGAAATTATTGGACAGCCAAACGAACGTTATTCACAAAATAATATTCGCTAAACCGAGTTATTTAATGGAGGCTCTGTGATGTTTTGGGGCGGAATTTCTTTGGCAGCTCGTACAGACATCATGTCCTTGCATGGAGCTCCTTTAAGTAGCGAAAAGCACATTGACGAAATTTTGTCAGAGCATGTGGTCCCTATGGCTGGTTATATTGGAGATAATTTTATACTAATGCAAGATAATGCCAGACCACATAATGCGAAAATAGAACTAAATTATCTAAATCAGGTGAATATTGAGGTCCTAGATTGGCCTCCAGATAGTCCAGACCTTAACGCTACAGAACATTTATGGGATGATGTAGAAAACGTTATGAGGGAAATATGGACAAATATAGATCAAGCATAAAGTAGACGTCTGGTTCAAAATATGGGTCATCGATGTCAGTTATAAGGAATAGGGGAGAAAACACCCGATGTTGACTTTTTATTTTAATGTTTAAGATTTTATTTCAAATTTTTTTTAAATAAATTTTAGTTGTTACGTTTTACATTAAATTCCGTATTTCATTCAATAAGCAAGATAAAAAAGTGAATAAAAAAACAAAATGCTTGTAAAAGATGGGGCTATATTTTGACTTAGAGAGACACCTAATTCTGTTGATTGGAATTCCCACAGAATATGACAAAAGTTGTGCATTTTACTAGTTTTTCTTCAAACACCCAGTATATGCCTAAAACTCGAATTTAAATTTTCTCTCTTTGCATAACGTCATTTCTGAAGATTTAAGCTACATTGAAAAAATTTTTTATCTAAATCGATTCAGCAGTTCGCGAGAAAATTAACTTTGAAATTGACCCAAATTTTAGTGGTGCGTTAATTTTGCTGGCCAGTGTATATATATATATATATTATATATATATATATATATATATATATATATATATATATATATATATATATATGTATATTTATTATATATATATATATATATATATATATATATATATATATATATATATATATATATTATATATATATATATATATATATATATATATATATATATATATATATATATATATATATATATAATAGGGTAGTTCCATGTCAAATCAACACACTTTTGATTAAACTTTTACCTCACCATCTCAGATTTTGGTGAAATTTGGAATACTCATTGTGGATGCTGGAACTAAGAAAAATACCAAAATTCAAATTTTTATCTCAAACCGTTTCCAAAATATGGCTGCGTAAATTTTCAAAATTTCGGCCAAAAACCGAAAAGTTACTTTTGTTGAAATGCTCTAGGAGTTGTCCTAGTTAAGTTAGAGAGCTGGAAGAGGTGTCATTTTGCAGCATTCTTTATGCTCTTTCTTTTCTTTATATTATGCCATACGTTATAAGAAAAAAGTTTTTGTCAAAATACAAATTCATATTTTGACTTAATATTTTTCCAAAAAGTATTTAATTTAAAATTTTCAAAATTATTCTACGAATAGTTAGTACTATTGTCAATCTCCTGGCCAAATATAAAAGTGGGGAGGTAATGACTGCTTTGTTAAAAAAAAGTTTAATTGGCACTTGTTTTTCTTTAATAGGCCGTTTTGACCAAATTATAATAGCTATATACCCTTAAGAATTATATATTTCGAAAATAATTGGCATTTTATATCATTCAATACTGATAATTCCTGTTATCTATTTGGTGGCATGCCATACGCTAAATAAATAAATAATAATCACCTGGCAAAATTAAACGTTTCATTGTTGCAAGAAGTTAATGACATGATGCTCATTTTTTATTATAAAAGCTAGCCTGCATAGTTGAATTGAACAGAATAGGCATTAACAATAACTTTTGAACAATTACATACAAAACACAAATCCCAATTTTTATGGATTTTCGAGAATATATTCTTCAATACCTATGCAGTGTTGTAACCCTTCGAAAAAATCAAATGATTTTATTAGAGACAAAAAAAAGCAAAGAAATATCGTGAGGATGCTGGAATCACTTCCACAAATACCTAATGGCTCCATGATACGTGGTAAATGTAGACAAGGCGTGATCAAGATGAAAAATACAGAGCTACTCTGTGATAATAATGCTGAGAATGAAGATTCTTCTGCATCAGAGGTAACAGTCCCAAACATACACCCAGACTGTACCTCAAGCTCAGTGGTTGTTCAAGCACTCAACGTATCCATTTAAGAACTAGGCGAGTCTCCAATTGATAATAAAAAAATAAGTATTATGCCACATCAAAAGTGAAAAAAAATCTCATTAATTAAATGTAAAATTTTTTTGTTGCTGCTGATACTTCATAGCCAGATATAGTCCAGTATTTGACGGTAAAAATACGGTATTACCTCAGAATTCTTTCGGACTGAACCAATTTTGATGAAAATTTGTGAGAAGGCGTATTTCACCCTCCTCTTCAAAAGTTATATAGTGCCGATGTGTGCTTTTAATTTTTAGGGGGTGAAAACAACCCCTTTATACAAAAAATTTGAAAACTATGAATGTAGGTAAGTTATTTCTATTCTAATTATGTTTAATTATATAAAATTATTATTTATACATATTCTAGAATATATTTTGAAGAACATTTCAATTTTTTAACCCTTAAAAACTACCCCTTAAGACAAAATCTTCAAAAAATGGGTGTATAACAGCTGTAAATTGTTTTATGATCAATATATAATAATTTAATAATGTCTTACAGGTTGTCAAATTTTTGCAAAATATCAACCCTTAAAAACTACCCTAACTACCCTTTTATACAAAAACATTTAAAACTATCAGTTATTTATATTGAAATTTTGTCTAAAAATTATTATTAAATATTCATACTTATTGTGAATATTTCACAATAAGTATGATATTTTGAAAAACATTTTAAATTTTCAACCTTTAAACCCACCCTTTAAGTCAGCTTTAATTTTTTCAATGATAAATTTATAATAATTTAAAAATAACTCAAATGAAAGATGTTAGTACATTATATACATAATAGTATATTTTATTAATACATTTCATACATAATAGAATATTTTATTAATTAAAATTACAATATAGTTCAGCATCGCAATTGGTTTTTTGAGCATAACTTCCCTAATTTTCAAGATATTTAAACTCTCGAAATGGCATTTTGAAGGTGATTCCTAGCGGTGATTGAGCCCTTCGTTTTTAAGATTTTACAGCTTAAAGGGCTTGGCTAAGGTGGTTCTTGCATTCACATGCAACCTTAAAACTATAATATCTCAACGAATTTTCATAGTTGAAAAATTTTTAGCGAAAAAAAAACTTGATTTTTGTATTCTTTCATTATTTGAGTTTTTTCTGTAGTTTTTGAGTTATTTTGAAAAAAAGAAATATTGTTTGAAGAATTTCAAAAATAAAGTCAAACTTGAATGCAATTTTTTTCAAATCTAGATATTCTAAACCGACCAAACTCACAGAACTTGTTGCTAGTACCGAGATGAAGTTATGAATACAGTTGTAACTGCTAATTTTAATTTTTGTGGCTAATACACTGATTTAATCGCTGATTTTTTCTCCAAAAAAGTGAGATGAGCAAATAGTTTTTATTATATTTCCGTTAATTTTCAAGCAAATGACCTCTTCTACGGCTCATTTGAAAGGGCTTTCCGAGTACTTTGAAAAAATTATCGTAGGTTTTCCTTGAAAAACTTACGGTTTTTCCGTTATTTAACGTTAAAGTGTTGGAACTCGGTTTTAAACGAACAAATACCCATATTCAATAAGCTATAACTCGCTTGCTATTGCTCCTAAAATAATTTTCCAAAAACCAATCGATTTGTTTTTCCAAAAACTTCAATTATGATTTCAATCATTTTTTTGTTAAAACCAAAAGTTTTTGAGCAATGCCGAAAAAACCATTTTAAAACAAGCATTTTTCATTGAAAAATCAAAATTTTCAATCGCAGATAACTCGAAAAATATTACCTCATATGAAAAACTTCAAAAAAACTTTTTTGCTTAAAATTAAACCCTCTATCGATTCCTGGGGTTTTTCATTTTTTTTTAAATTTTACCCTTCAAAAAGGGGTGGCATTCACCCCCAGGGCAAAAGCACACATCGGCACTATATAACTTTTGAAATGGAGGGTAAAATACGCTTACTCACAAATTTTCATCAAAATCGGTTCAGTCCGAAAGAATTCTGAGCCAAAAACCGTCAAATACTGGACTAATATTGATACAACCGATATTGAAGAATCTGTTCTTCAAAATCCCAAAAACAAAATTATTTTCAGGGGAAAGCTACTTAGAACTCAACAATTAATTTTTCCTGAGGTAAGTGTGAATTTGTGTTTGGTATGTAGTTGTTCAAAAATTATTGTTAATGTCTATTCAGTTGAATTCAGCTATGCAGGCTAGCTTTTATAATAAAAAACGAGCTTATGTCATTAATTTCTTTCAACAATGAAACTCATCCTCATCCCAGATATTTTAATTTTCTCAAGTGATTAACAGTAGGTTACTGATATTTACAGTTTTTCATATCTTATGTTGAATATTTTATTTTGTAGTTTGTTGTAAGTATTTTGATTTTTGAATTATCTATTTATATAAGGTGTTAAATGGTATAAAATGCCAATTTTTTTTGAAGCATATTATTCTCAAAGGTAGATAGGTTTTATGATTTGGCCAAAACGGCCTATAAAAGAAGAACAAGTGCCAAGTAAACTTTCTTTTAACAAAGAAGCCATTGCCACCCTACTTTTATATTTGGCCAGGAGATTGACAATAGTACTAATTATTCGTAGAATAATTTTGAAAATTTGAAATTATGTACTTTTTGGAAAAATATTAAGTCAAAATATGAATTTGCATTTTGACAGAAACTTTTTTCTTATAACGTATGGCATATTATACATCGCTAGAAAGAGCATAAAGAATGCTGCAAAATGACACCCCTTCCAGCTCTCTAGCTTAACTAGAACAGCTCCTAGAGCAATTTCAAAAAAGTAAGTTTTCGTTTTTTGGCCGAAATTTTGAAAGTTTACACAGCCATATTTTGGAAACGGTTTGAGATAAAAATTTAAATTTTGGCACTTTTTTTAGTTTCAGTATCCACAATGAGTATTACAAATTTCAGCGAAATCTAAGATGGTGAGGTAAAATGGGTGTGTTGATTTGACATGGAATGACCCAATATATAAGAATATACGTGTCCCCCATGTTCGAAAGTTGGACATCAAAAAATAAACTGTAAATACGCCCAATTATGTGAAGAAAATGTTGAAAATAACCTCATTTTTGAGAACACATATTCTTCGAAATAACAAATTTAAGTGGTTTTCAATTCGACACGAATGCTTGTGACATATTACGTGATAGAGGTACGAAGCACGTAAATAATTCCACGATTTTGTGTACGAACGCTGACAGGAAAACATTAAAATTATTAAACAACTGGAAATTTATAATGGAAAATGCACTTTTCAATGAGTATTTTTATCGCCCACGTGCAAACTTTTTTATTCAATTTATTCAACGTCTTTGTTCAACGAGTTCTGTTGATTCATATCGAGATTCATATAAAAGAAAATGCAGTTTTTAATCATTCGAGTATTTTTATCGTCCTCAAATTAACTTTTTCATTCGTTTTATTCAACATCTTTGTCCAATGCGTTCAGTAAATTCATATAATAGAAAATGTAGTTTTCAACTATTGATTCATTTTATTAAATTATTGAAAATTCGCGTGCTGATAGCAAAGCAGGTCGAGATGCGATTAGAACGGAATTTTAGTCTCCGCGAAGTGCAGCGAGGTTGGGGAAAAGAGTTGAAACCCACAAAGAACTCAAACAACGTACCAAATGTCAACCCTCTAACAGTCAATCTTCAGAAGCTGTGGAGTTGAGCGAAATTCCAAAAGCCACGAAAAAAAGAAATATTTACGTAAAAATGGCGACGGTTGGACAAATTTTGATAATTTCGCTCTGTCTCGAAAACAGATTTTAAAAAAATATCAGCTCATTTGGTTCGATGGGAGTCGCTGGAAATATTATAATTATATATATATATATATATATATATATATATATATATATATATATATAGACAAAATATTTCGAAAATAGTGGTCTGTAAGGGCTAAAACGGTTACAAAATCGGCCAAGTGTGAGTCGGACTCGCGCACGAAGGGTTCCGACTATGCCCCCCTTAAATATTTATTTTGTTTTCATTTTATTATTCATTATTGAAAAATATACAATTGAGTATTTTATAAATATTCCAAGTGCCTACCTGTTTCCTTTTAATGATATCGAGCAAAAATAGGCAAAAAATATCGTTTTTTGTATGGGATCCCCCTTGAATATTTATTTTATTTCAATTTTATTTATTATTAATATATCGAGCAAAAAGTGGCAAAAAAGTCTCCTTCGTTGTATGGGAGCCCTCCTTAAATATTCATTTCATTTTGTTTTTAGTATTTGTTGTTATAGCGGCAACAGAAATACATAATTTATGAATATTTCAACTGTCTAGTTATCGCGATTCTTGAGATACATCCTGGTGACAGACAGACGGACAGACGGATAGACAGCGAAGTCTAAGGGTATTTACAGAGTGGGGCCGGGATGGAAGCTTACTCGCTTACTGCGATGTAACAATCTTTCCATAGTTGGCAACGTACCCGTGCACAGTGGAGCCTGGCTGGTTACCTCGATAGGCGCAGGGATCCTGGATGGATAGAAATATAATTGCTACCCCGATTGTTTACATAGCTTAAAGCTATGTGAAACGGCTAGCACCTGCGTATTTTGCAACCGCCTTTTTATTACGCCAGTCCCGTATGTCATTGATAACAGTTGGCTGCTGCACACGTGTTGCAATTTTTGTTTGTGGATATAATATTATCAATCAATTTGTGATTTACTGTGATTTTCTTGTTTTCTTGATGGCATTGGATGTGGAAAAACTTATAGTAGAGGTACTCCACAGAGTTCCATTCCAGAAGTTTTATTTACAATATTATAATGGATTTTCATCAAGTATCGGCCCAATTAATTGGATATTTATTTATTGCAGTGTTGAAAATATAATAATGGTATAACAAGGAAAAATATAACTTGAAAAATAAACAGAAAAACTCGAAAAGATATGTTTCATTTACATAACTACATTTTCAAAAAAGTTAAAATTATGTTATTTAAAACTTGAATAGTACTAAACACACATAAAACAGTATAACTGATAGCAGCTTTTATTTTTAACATTTTATTTCATTCATCATATTCTATAGGATTCGCACTAAAATACAGTTTTAGTAAGTCACGTATTTGTTTGGCATGTGTTGGTAGACGACCTCTGGTACCACCATGGTTCAATGACATTTTTTTAGGAAATGGAATTATCTGCTTTAGGTGATGTTCCACTCCTTCACGATCGATTATAGTACTTTGTAAAACACAGCAAAACAACATTTTATTATCTTGTCCGCAGTTGTTACGTCAGTTTCAATAGCCTTTGAAAATATTCTCCATTTGGCATACAAAATTCCAAATGCACACTCCACAGTTTTTCTTGCCCTGGAGTGTCGTTTGTTGTACATTTCCTCATCAGGAAAAAGGTTGGCCTCGTTGTAAGGCTTCATGACATTTCTCATCAAAGGGTAAGCATCGTCTCCAAGTAAAACTAGAGGAGTTTGAATGTTTGTTAAAGGTAGACATTTGTCAGTAGGAAGCTGTAAAGTGTTGTCCTGAAGCATTTTATAGATGACGGATGTACGAAATATTCCGCCGTCACTCTGCTTTCCAAAACCTCCTACGTCTATAGTAGTGAAACGATAGTTACTATCAGCCACACCTTGCAAAACAACAGAAAAGAAGTGCTTATAGTTGTAATATATTGTGCCTGAATCTGGAGGTGCAATAATTCTCACATGTTTTCCATCTATACACCCGATACAGTTAGGATAGTTGAATATTCGTTCGAAATCTCTTGATATATTTTCAAAGTCTTTTGCGGTTGGTGCTGGCATATGTGAAGGTTGCAATACCTCCCACAAAGCATCGACAGTTTCTTTTACGATTTCACCTACGGTAGAGGCACCCATTCTAAATGAAAATAGATAGATGTTTGAAAGATGTACCTGTGGCTAGATAACGCAGTGTTAGAACAAGTCGTTCTTCCTGTAAAATGGGATTAGTGTGAAAATTACACTAATTCTTCTGTAGTTTTGAGGATACTAAATCCTTTATGTAATCAAAGGTGTCAGTCTCCATACGTAGATATTCAAAAAACCTATCAGGCTGGTTTCTCAACTTCTTGTATAAATGATGAAATTCGCCGTAATCTTCCCTTTCCATGTTCACAGGATGAACATTAAACTCACGGTCATTACTAAATAACACAAACCACTTAGTAGCTGTACTTTCGAGCAACAACGTTTGATCAAGTCCTTCCATATTGAATGACAACAAGCAACTGAAGCTGGACCTGCTAGAAAGCGCAGAGCGTCAACGTGTGCCCCCTCTCATTCTGCCAGGTACTCAATCTAGTAAGCGAGTAAACTACCATCCCGGCTACCAGCGTACATCCACTCTGTAAATACCCTTAGTAATAGGGTTCCGTTTTTACCCTTTGGGTACAGAACCCTAAAAACTACTCCCGCACCAGACTATAGACTTTTAATAAGCTACAATAGTCTATTAGTTTTGGAGAAAATTTGACTAAGAAGAGAGAATGAGGTTTGATAAATATATTTTCTAGAATCTATACAAATCAATAAATTTAAATACACAGGTCTTCTTCTCAAACGTCAGGTAGAACTCACAGGTGCAGATAGCAGTTCGATTTAAATTCCCTCTGTATTTTACGGAAGCTCCTAGATAATTAAGATTGTATATAAATATCTGTATATATAATTTGAAAATTATTTAACAAAAGCTACTAAGATAATTTCGTTTCGTAAAGAACTTACGACAACTAAACATACATAATGAGATTATGAGATTGCTATATTTCTCATTCTTACAATCTATTAATTACAGATTATCTAAGATAAAAATAAACTGAGAAGTTATGTAATCTCACATAATCTCTAACTAACAAATCAAAAAATATAGCAATATTATAATTTCCGAGGTAACTTCATTAGGTATAGTTTAATCTCTACAAATCAATAAATTTAAATACACAGGTCTTCTTCTCAGTGGTCAGGTAGAACTCACAAATAGCCCTTTATTGAAATTGTATAATTATGCAGCTCCAGATAGCAGTTCGATTGAAATTCCCCATGTATTTTACTAGTTCCTGACCTAGATCATAGAGATTCAATCTCGGATTCAATGTACATATCTGTATCAAAATTGTCATATTTTGTACTTGTAATATCATGAATCTTGTCCTCTGCAGCTTTTTGCTTATTTGTATGAATTCCTTTTTATTTTTTGAAATTATTTTTGTTCTATCATTTAGTATTTTGTTATATGTTTACTTATTTCTAACTTAGAGGTTAAGTGGAGTAGCTTCAGCTAGACTTCGCCTCTATCACTTTTTTCTGGTAATAACGACAATTTATTATTATTATTATTATTATTATTATTAAAAGAGTTTTAGCATTATTCAGTCAGCATCTGACGAAGAAGTAATACTCATGTACGTAATACTTCATGCTTTAGATATAAAAATAGTCGATTCTGTCAGATTTTCAGGCCTTCTTATCGACCATAATCTCAAATTTTCACAGCATGTGAATGTCTTAGCTAAGAAATTATCAGCGGCCTGTTTTGTCATTAAATCCATCTCAAGTGAATCAGATACGGCATCTACAAGAATTGCATATTTTGCATTGTTCGCATCTCATCTTCGTTATGGTCTTCCCTTCTGGGATTCATGTAATTCTTCACAACTTGACACTATTCTCAAATTGCAGAAGAGAGCAATTCGTTACATGTATGTTCTGAAAAATAGAGCTCATTGCAAACCTTATTTCAAGAAAAATTGAATTTAACGCTTCCTGCTTTATTTCACTTGAATCTGTGTGCTTGATTCATAAGTATTTTCATGCCGTGCCCTTGATGCCACGGCACAGATATTCCATTAGATCCTCGGGACATCATATTCACCTTCCTATTCCTTCCTTTGAATTAATAAAAAGTCCATCATTTACAATGCTAAGAAAATTTACAATCAACTTCCAGATTAATTAAATCTATAACTTCCTTGGCCAATTTTCGGAAACGAACAAAATCTCATATTCTTGATATACCTTTTATTATTCTGTAGAGGACTAAGTACTATTCTGAGCATTGATTGATCGATATGACCAAATCGAACTGCACAGGCATCAGCTTCGATTAAAAAAAAATTTAACACACTCTCGGTTCTATTGTTGATAAATATAAAGTTTGTATATATTTTGTATGGAAATGCGGTTTGATGTGTTGTTATTTCTGTTTTACATTGATTAGTACTTATATTTTTCGCTTGATGTGTTTTAATTTCTATGTTTTACATTGTTTATTTCTTTTATTTTTCGCTTTGTCAATAAATTGTATAATTTCAAAGACAATAAAGCATACTTTGATTGATTCTATTTGAATTCAAATATTTGTGGAAATTGATATCAATAATGTTGAATACTGATTTTTACGAGGGGTCTTTCACTGCGGAATTTTAGTGTACAAAATTTTGGAATTGAGAGGGAATTGAATGAATTGCGGGTGAATTACATGGAATTTGTCTGAATTATGATGAATTGCAGAGGAATTAAATGGAATTGAGCGAAACTGAACTAAATTGAGCGGAATTGAACATGCGCAATAGACTACTTTTTATATTACGCATCATATAAAGGTAGTTTTGACATAACCTATAAAAGTGCATCACTATGATATTGTGATTCAAAGTGTAGAACATCACAAAATGCTTATATAATTATGGCTCAACCTTTGAATCCTCAAGTACCAACATGCTGCCTTTAACCCATAATACTTTCAAGTCGATGGATGTCGTGAAGAACTGGAAAATTCTTAGGTCCGAAACAGATAAATTTGACATCAGAATTCTAGGTTATTCGTTTGAGGGTGATCCCAAGCTGTTAAAAGCGATGAAAATTGAATCTAATTTTTTTGAGAAACCTTTATTGTTCGGTGCTTACTATGTGTACACGAATGACTTTTGCTTCATGCAAATTATTATTGATACATCGGAAGGGTTCTTGAGACGAATGGTAATCAAGGTGATACATACAAAGTGAAGTTTTTGAAGGAAGATCTTGGAAGCTTTGTGTGGCTCTAAGATCTAGATGTTCAAAATGTCACAGATATTTTTTTATATACGGCCCAATTGGCCTAAAAGGCAACGGACGGTTTCAACTAAAACGATACGAACAAAATTCGAAAATGCTATGACACTTTTGAAAAAGTGGCTTTTTTATTCATGTGATCTCTTTTACAAGAATAGTTCCTTTTTATTTATAAGAAGTTATATTTTCGTTCACTATTTTTTCAAAGATATATTTTTATATTTTTTGCTGATTATTTTTTTTAGTTTCATAATAGATGATGTTTCGAATGAATGTGAAAATTATCTTAGCCCCCCATTCTCTTTTCAAGATTTGAGCTATTTAGCTTAGGTCTTTGAACAAGTTTGAATGAGTTTTATAGATTAAAAAAAGGCGTGACCAACAGAGCTCCATGACTAAGGTCTTATTTTTCACGCGAAATGCATCGCGTCGAGATACGATTCTAATGGAGAGAATTATATTTTGAAAAATCACGCTTAAAAAGCAAACCGAATTGAAAGAAAGGAAATAATTTATTTTATAGAAAAACAATTTGCGTAGGTAGTTCATCGTGGTCAAGGAAAAATGTTGAAACCAACGAAGGAACATACCTCAACATTAACATAATCCACGTACCAAAATTTCAACCCTCTATTATGAAAAAAAATTTCGCGAAGTGCATCGCGAACGGAATAGCTACCACGAAATGCGAGAAAAAGAGTTAAAACTAAAAAAGTAAACTCAATGTGTGTACCAAACTTCAACCCCTCTAACTCAATCTGCAGAACCTGTGGAGGCAATTTTTCATTATATATATATATATATATATCAGACATGAAAATTTTTTCGAAAATCGTGGTCTAGTAGATCTAAAATGGATAGAAAAACTACTGATTTCTACTAGCTTACTTTGGATACACTGCAATAGTACCTGTGTATTCTATGAGAAAATACGACTGAGAAGCTTTATTTGACACCTGAAAATTTAGTGAGTTTTCTGATCTGGTGCTCTAAGAACTATAAAAAGGAATGCTTACTAAGTAGTTTGATATTTACAAGCAGTCTTGAAATATAACTAAATGAATTATTGAATTTAAAATGCCATAGTGAATTCTCTTCAACAAAGAAACACTATAGTTAATTCAATCAAATTAATTAGAGCGAATTGTAGGGAATTGAGCAGAATTGCACGGAATTTATTGGAATTAGAAGGAACTGAATGGAATTGTGCGGAAATTAATGAAAATTATAGTGAATTGAATAGAATTGTAGTGAATTGTAGTGAATTGAATAGAATTATAGTGAATTTAACGGAATTAACTCTTAAGTTGGAATTTTAGTGTACAGAATTTGTCAAGTGAAAGACCCCTCGGATTTTTATCACAGTAGTTTTCAATTATTTGAATCTATCACTAGACAAAAATTTCGATAAAAAAGCTGAAAGTCTAATAATAGCAATACAGATATCTAGATCAGTGAATGTTTAATACAATTTTCACAACTTTTATTATATAATAAAATAAGTAATTCCCTTCTGAACTTTCTCGACCTTCATTTACTTCAACGTTATCTATTTTATTTACTAACCTTTAACCTTTCTTTTTCAAAGTCCGCATCTGGGTTTCTAGGTCTGAGGTTAGAATCGATTTCGTTTCATTCCTAAAAGGTCATGTCACTATTCAGGAGTCTAATTCACCTCGAATATGTAACGCGCAAGATTTGCAAATTTCATATATTTCGTTTCAAATTGCTTCCTTGCAGTTGGCAGGCTCAGAAAAAAATTTCTTGGGACAGCGATTCAAAATTAGAGCAGGGCTTATTGGATTCAAAATATGCAAGTTTCAAACCCGAATACAAACAATTGCAAATTTTCAAGACTCAAGTTGAAAATTATATTATAACACATATGACTGGAAAACTATTAAAATTTTCAAAAAAATCCGAATGAAGAAGAAATTTCCCGTTCAAAATTCTCAATCTCTATTACATTATCAATATATCTCATGAAATGTAAAAAAAATTGAACATCTAGGCCCTTGTAAGGAAAAATGCTAACGGAAAAACTCTTCACAGATTTTTCATGAAATGAACTTATTGTAAATTAACGAATATTTTTTAAATTTTAGTTAACATTCGAGATTTGATAATTGTTTAAACAAAAGCTACTGATATTTTGTTTCGTAAAGACCTTATGACAACTATATATTTAACGAGATTATAAAATTGCCATATATTTTTAGTTCTTATAATCTAATCTAAGATGAAAAAAAACTTAGAGGTTATAGTTTTTTGTTATCTCAGATAATCTTCAACCAATAAATCAAAATATTAAAAATATCGCAATGTTATAATTTCATTATATATCGTTGAATAATAATTAAAACGCGTGAGCAGCAGAGCTATGTCACTAAGGTCGTGTTTCCCCCCTCAATTTTGACATATAAATTTGTAGTCTGAATTTGGAGGGGCTGAGAGATGCACGAAGCTTGAAAACCTACAGAAGTGCATGAAAAATATCTACATTAAAATTGCAGCGGTAGGAGAAAACATTAGAAAATCTCAACAGCACCTTCCTAAAAACCGAATTTAATTATCTACAAATTTTCAGCCTTCTTACTGAATTTTGAGATGTAAAGATGCACGATGCTGGAAAACCCTCAAAAAAGTTTGAAATTTCAACATAAATTGCGCAACACAATCTACGTACCGATTTTCAACCATCGCAGAAACTGTGGTGGTGAGCAAAATCCTCGGCAAAATCCCATAAACCAGGAAAAAACATGAAATCTTAACATAAAAATAGCAGAAGGTTAAGCAAACTACTCAATTCACGTAAAATAATTTCAATCCTCTCAATTTGGAGAATGTTTGGGTGCGCGAAACCCCTCGAAACTCGTTTTGTTCAACTCCAGCCCTAGAGAAGACTGAATTTCGGAAATTTAGTTTAATTAATGTCCACATCTTCGGCCACAGGTTTGAAAATTTTCCGCTCATGCACCTTCCCGCCACTCCCTAGCCAAAGTTTGAAGATGCAAAAATTTCAAATGGATTCACCTGAATTTTGATAGTTTGGCTTTGTAACTTTATAAAGAAAGAAAAAACCTGACTTTTCACAGGTTGAAATAAAAATCTATTGAGTAAACGCGTTTCGTCATAACTCATAACTTCATCTCGTACTAAATTATGGTATCACAAAACAATCTATTTATAAGAAAAATTGAACATAACAGAGGGGTACCTATAGAAACTAAATAACAATAAGCAATTCATTCAGAGTTATTAGTAGGTACATTGAACAGATTAAGGAATGGAGAAGGGTTTACTTCAATCTGGTCGTTAACTAAGTTTCCGGAATTTTTATATTTATTGATGTATAGGGATTCCCAACAGTTGGTTTTATGGAGACTATTTTCTAATTGTAATATATTATAATTGTGATTAAAGGTATGGTTTTCTTGAATAAGATGGCACGCATAATTAAAGTCACTTTTCTGCTGAATATAGCTACATTGGTGTTCGTGTATTCGAGTTTTGAATTTTCTAATAATTGTACGTCCTATATAGAATTTTTTAGCATCGTTACAGTTGGGTCAATAAACAACAGTACGTTCATCTCTATGAATTTTTGATTTGTTGTTTTTACTATTGTTTGTTTTATATGAAACTTTGAAATTTTGTTTATGAAGAAACAGTTTTCAGGTTTTCGGAAGGTTTGCCCAAGTATGTTGTTAAACTGTTAAATACTGTACTTTTCTCGGATATGAGTGGGTAAACTTGCCATTTTGTATTTTTTTCTCTGAATGAGATTGGCTGAATAAGGATTATATACTGCCATTTTTTCAATTATTTTTTTAAATTTTTTTATAAAGTTTTTTTTAAAGTTTTTTATGAACTTTTACCAAGTAAATGCCAATTCAATTCAATGTTATCTTTTGTATCGAGAAACGCCCCAGATGTCTCATTTGATCTGATCGAAGACGCTGGAGATACCAATATGTAAATATTTATATACAATATAAATAAAAAAACTTTGTGAGTCGTGGCCCAGAAGGTCTAAAATGGATATACTTTCCATGAAGTGCAACAGTCTCTTATTTTCGGTGGAATTGCGACTAAAAAGTTAATTAACAGTTCATTTTATGAAAAATCATTTTATGAAAAATCATTTTATGAAAAATCAATGAAAATAATTTCTTCTAAAAAAATATGTCTAGATGATAACATATTTATATCAAATTTACAAATTAAATAGTACCTAACGAAATGAAAATATACTAGCTATCTTGCTATCAGACATTTCTTCTTCTACATTTTTTTTAATAACCTCAATGTTGACAGTCTTCGAGTTTTTGCGAATCTTTGTTCATAACTATTACTTTTGTTTATATATGAGTTTGAACCTTTTTCTAAATGTTATTCCGGGTCGAAGAAGTCCTCGCTTATTTTTTCGCGGTCCTAATAATTAATCATGTTTCCGAATTTGTGAACTAGACTACACTTCCGAATTACTGGCGAACATTTTACTAACAAAGCCTCATTCCTTGTTAAGTATCTGAATCTTTTTATAAAATCAATTTATTAATAGATGCTACCGTTAAACTTGGTAAAAACTAATTTTCATAATGGAAATAGACAACATCAATAGTTTTATTATGAAAAGCCATGTCACTTAGTCGATATTAAAATGAACGCATATTATCAGAAAATTATTATAAAACTGCTCTGCAGGGTTTATGACCACTATAGGCTTTTTATAACTTTTCCCACATAACATTTACTCCCGCATTTCACAGTATAAGCGCAGAATTGCGTGGAAAGAAGGTCAACAACAGGGAATAACCTCGGTAGTAACAAAATCCTTCGAAATCCACACATCTAACACAACAACAAAAACCATATCACATGCTCATACACACTTCATTACCCATACAATAAATTTAAGAAAAATATATTTTATAATCAATTGGTAGGCGTAAAAATCACGCATAGTGCTTAATATGCAACAATAATTTTCATAATACATAGTTGTTTATGTCCATTTTAGTTTCGCTAGTAAATTGTAACTATTCAGTCATTCCTATTTGATAATTGGCTAGAAAAACAATGCTCTATTTATTGTAAAACATTATTGAAATACTGATTCTGAAAACAATAAATTAGTGAGCAGAAGTAATAATTTAATAAGTATTTTTTCCTCATGTTTGTTCTTTTTTACATACCAATTGTTAACAATCGAAGTCAATTTGGAGGAGCTGTGGAGATGAAAAAGTTTTTACCAAAGAAGAACATTTCCCTTACATCAACTCAATCCCGTACGAATTTTCAACCCTCTAGCTCAATCTGCAGAAGCTATGAAGGTGAGCAAATGATTAAAATCCACGAAAAAAAAAGACATCCGTACATAAAAATGGCGGCAGCTGAAGGAAGGAAAATGTCGATCCCACCAAAAAGCTTTTATTTTACATCAACTCTATCAAATTCAATCTGGAACGAGTTGGGATGAACCTTGACACCACAAAAAACACATGAATCATTACATTAAAATGACAGAGGTTACGGAAAAGAGTATAAAATCAATCCATGTAGCAAATGCCATCTCTTATTCTGAAGAAGTGTGGTGGTGTGTAAAAACTCAAAACCCATGAGAAAAACAAATCCGTATAAATGGCACCTCCTTAACATCGCCTTCTTACAGATTTCCAACTCCCATTCCAAGGAGTTTGGGCTGCAAAAATCCTTCAAAACCAGTTTTTAAACTACACATACCTACCGTGAGTTGGAATGGTACACATTAAAATTGTCGGGGCGAATCACTCTAGAGGAATGATATTTATCCATAGATATTTTATGTCAACAAAAAGATAATTGAAAAGCTTATTTTTATAAAGTACTCTGACTTCATAACCGTTCAACAATTCCAGATCTATCCCGTGATCCCGACGATCCCAAAATACCCCCGGATTAGAAAAAGAGCCGGAATCCAATTCTCCAGTTTCGAATGAAGTTCTGAAGCGATTTCGTCTCTTTGATAGCAAGTCCAGAAAAAATATTATTCAACTTGTTTCCAGAAACAATAAAAGATCAGTTCATAAAAGAAAGAATTTTCCGAAGAATGAAATTGATAACTGCATTAGTTCGATGCCTTCTATAAACGATAAGTAAGATGTAAAATTATAAAAAAACGAATGAATGAATATGGATATTCAGTAAAAACAAATATGAAAAAAGAAATTTATTTAAAAAAAAAATTTATTTAAAGAAAAATTCAAAAACATCTATCAGCAATTAATATTTTTAATTTTTCAAACTTTCCAAATACACGAACGTACATGTATTTTTTCTATTGTACTAGGTAGTTATTTTATTGTATCTATATGTGTATAATTACATAATAAAGAATAGTAGAGTATATAAAAAGATCTGTTCATCCGTTTATCCAATAGATGGCAGATATTTCTAGAAAAATACGCAGCGTAAACTAGGTAATTTATTATAATCGGTAAATAAATCACTGAACGGTAGTCTGTGAATCCCCGAAGAACACGGGTATATCCTTAATTATAAAAATAACAAATAGTTAGAGGTTAGATTCAATTAGCTACGTGCTACGCAGTAAACCGTTAGTCCCGTATTAACTACTAATGGAATGCTTTAAAAGACAACCTAAATGATGGTACAATAAATCTTGTTCAACATTAATTCTGCAACTTTGTCTGCAGAACTTGGAATGACTCTTCTCTTTATGCGGTATAATTCAATAAAACTAAGAAACCGGCACAGAGAAGACTTAGTCTCAACATTTAAACAACACTATAAATGTAAATACTGACTGTAATAGTGTTTTTAAGTGTTTATAGTATTATTTAATGTATTATTTGAAGAACTACTCACTGTGTTTCTGTTGAAATTTATTTTATTTATGTGGTGACTAGCAACTAGTGTTGGCTGTTGGATACCTACTGTTTTTATTTCTTTTACGCTTGAAGCTGTTTATGGTAACTACTCAATACTTATACTTTGTTTAAAAATGTGTATTTTGTATAGGTACATTTCAACAATTCGTTACTAAGTCTATACAATATTTGTATTGTAACCGATGCGTAGAAATTCATTTAGTTGTTTCATGTCCCAGTCGAGTGCAGAATTTGAATTTAAAAAATTTAAATTTCTGTCTAAAATATTATTGAAAGTTTTAAACATGTTCAAAACAAACTGTTGCTTAAAACAAACAGTTGTTTGAAAAATACAGTCGTTCAAGACAAGGTTGTTTAAAACAAACAGTTGTTTAAAACAAGAAGTTGTTTAAAACAAACAGTTGTTTAAAACAAGCAGTTGTTCAAACCAAACAGTTGTTCAAAACAAACAGTTGTTTGAAACAGAGTGTTGTTTGAAAAATACAGTTGTTCAAAACATACGGTCGCTTAAGACCAGGTTGTTTAAAACAAACAATTGTTTAAAATTTACAGTTGTTTAAAACAAACAGTTGTTCAAAAAAAACTATATGAGTACCAACACCAATAATTCCTAATTTCTTCACACATCATAATGATGAACAATATAAACTTGGCAAATTAATCCAACTCGAGAACGAGAGAGCATCTTCGATAATTAGATCTCATCTGTACACTAGATGTAGTAAATCGCCAATTCTCTTATTGTTCCAGCATATCTTTATCAAGTAATTGTTATGGTTTTGTTGATGCAGACCTCAGCGCCATCCTTGAATAATCGAAGGAAACATTAGCCACCTCAAGGAAACATACGTGCCAATCAAAAAAAAAGGTATGAAGAAATCTCAACAGTATTCACCAGTTGACTAACTCAAGCCACATCCACGTGGGTACGCTAAACTTCAAAGTGCAACGAGAGTATAAATACATAATCACTAGATTCGAGATTTTTTCTCACATATTGATTTGGAAGGCACCCTTATTTCTTCCATTTCCGATATTTACGGTTGGTAATATTTCTTGCGTTTATTACATAATGGCACAACGGTCTTCATCAACCGAAGTTCGTAGCCATTATCGATATAAATAGAGAACAAAAAGATATTTAGCAAATTACCTCTTCCCGACTAAACACTACTGATAAGGCGCAGCTGTGTATTCTTCTTAGAGAGAATTTTCAACTCTTCAATTCAATTTGGAGCTGGTTTGAGGGTGCAGAAATCCTCCAGAAGATTGAATTTCGTTTTTAGTTGTTCATAATTAATTTCCAAATCACTTGACCAAAGTTTAGAAATGTCTGAATTTTGACTGAATTAATAAATATATATATATATATATATATATATATATATATATATATATATATATATATATATATATACATATACCTATATAAATATATCATCCAAAAAAAAAGCGTGAGCAACAGAACTACATCAATGTGGTCGTATTTTCCGGGAGGCGCATCGCATTGAGATGGACAGAATAAAAGTTTAAAAAACTAAAAAAATTGTTTTAATAGATATTAAGATATTCAATAAAATACCTGATCATATGAAATGGTTCATATTGATTGAAGAGAGTTGCTAATAATATAAATATATATACAGGGTGTCACACCGGGAGCTGAATCGATCGATATAGAACAAAGTACGGATCAGAAAATTTTGAAAATTTAGATGATTACTAATGTCGGTGCGGCCAATCCAACCAAAATAATTACAAGCAGCTGGCACTTCCGCTTATACCGAAAGTCGGTTCAAATGGAACAGCCTATATATTTTAGGGTTTTCGAGAAGAGCATAAAATTCTGAGTCGAAAATGTGAAGAATACCCTATGCCTAAACCTAAATGTTTCAGAGATATTTGACATTTTATAGAACATTTGACAGGTGCAACGGTTTACAAGAACCGGTATAACTTTCTTCCTGTAAAAGACACTCATTTGTTTCATGTCACATGAAAAGAACACAAGAAGAACTACGTTCTACAACTGAAATTAATTCAATAATATCATACCAAGTTTTTCGCGTTACATTTCGTCAACTTCAAACCGCGAAAACTTGTTTAGGTCAAATGGAACACCCTGTATTTTTTTACGTCACGTTGTGTAAAATTGAATTCCCCTTTTCTGATATTAGCCTTGTGAGGGTTAAGGTTAAAACTTTTTGAAATATTTGTGACCCTAAAATATATAGGGTGTTCCATTTGAAATAAGCAAGTTGGTATGGACTTCCGGTATGAGCGGAAGTGCCAGCTGCTTGTAATTATTTTGGTTGAATTTGCCACACCGACATTAGTAACCATCTAAGTAAATTTTCAAAATTTTCTGATCCGTACTTAGTTCTATATCGATCGATTCAGTTCCCGGTGCGACACCCTGCATATATATATATATATATATATATATATATATATATATATATATATATATATATATATATATATATATATATATATATATATATATATATACAGGGTGTTCCAAAATTGAACGTACAAACGAAAAGGGGAGATTCCTTAAGAAAGTTTAAGAAAAAAAGTCTTATTAACATGGGGTCGCAAACGTTTCGTTTTCGAGATACACAGTGTTGAAGTTTGAATTTTTTTCAAGTTTTTTTCTCATAGTATCTACACTTCACAAGATATTCAACTGAAATTTGGCATAGATATTACATTTGAGAGTTCTCACCACGTGACATGGCAATTTCGATAGCAGATCTACAGGGAGATATTTTTTCTGGAATACTGTCACCTGTTTTCCTCAAAACTTTTTTTTGGTGTGCAACTGTTAATTTGAAAAAAATGTAAAAAGATGCTTTGTTAGTATACTAAACTTTTCGTTCTCTTGTAGTTTTCGGAATTCGTGAAATTCGGCATGTTTTGATATTAAAATGTGTAGAGGTTTATATTTTCTGATCAAATATTGTTGTGACAGTCATAAAAATCGTAATGAAAATAGTAGTCTACATTCAAAAAAATAAATAGCCACAAATGCAACCACCTTTACTTTTCAAAACACAAACGTTCAATAATTTGATGTGTTAAAAATTGACACTGCATACAATCACCACAGCTTACTAACTTAATTATATGATAATTTGGATTTTTCCGAGGATTTCGAGAGAATCGTTCAAAATTTTTATTCTCGAAATCGGTAGCAGATACGACAAAACTACAAGAGACCGAAAAGTTTAGTATAACAACAAAGCTTCTTTTTACATTTTTTGTTCAAATTAACAGTTGCTCACCAAAAAAAAATTCTTGAGGAAAACAGGTGACAGTGTTCCAGAAAAAATATCACCCTGTAGATCTGCTATCAAAATTGCCATGTCACGTGACTCTCAAATGTAATATCTATGCCAAGTTTCAGTTGAATATCTTATAAAGTGTAGATACTATGAGAAAAAACTTGAAAAAAATTCAAACTTCAACACTCTGTATCTCGAAAACGAAACGTTTGCGACCCCATGTTTACGGGACTTTTTTTTCTTAAACTTACTTAAGGAATCTCCCCTTTTCGTTTGTACGTTCAATTTAGGAACACCCTGTATATATATACGTATATATATATATATATATATATATATATATATATATATATATATATATATATATATATATATATATATATATATATATATATATATATAATAAACTATGTAAGGGTCTAATGCCTCACAATTTGGATTCATCAAAAGATTACTCTTTTCCGAGTTTTCGAAATTAAATTTATTGCTCCTTCAGGGATCTAAAATAATAATAAAAATTTTCCTTAACATCAAAACAATACATACTCATCTCTTATTACCGAGACTTGAGGTTAAAATCAATAAAATAAAGCAGCAATTTTGCAACCATATTATGCCTGAACAAATTCAAAAATTGAAAACTAAATCTGGGATGTCTACCTTGAGTTTAATTGTTAGACTTTTCTTTTGTCTTTTATAAATGTAAATTAAGTTGGAACCTTACAACTTCAGGGATTACTCTGGTTCTAGAAACTTGTTCTTAGTTTAAGTTATTCATGTTGACATTTCAAAAACATAACTTGAATCTACTACGTTTTTGATCAAAAACACATATTTTTGTGATAATAAAAGGAGTAGATTCAAGTTTTTACCCCGAGGCGAAGCTAAAGGGGTAATAGTCTCACGACAAAAAGTTGGTAACTGGCCGATTTTAAAAATTCCTACGGATATCGATAAAATATATATGATTTCATCAGAGAAGTTTTGTTCCCAATTTTTTCCCAACGAAGAATAAAAACTTATAGCGTTTTTTAGATAGGCATTACGACATGCGCATGCGCCAAGGTCGATATGTACGAAGTCCTACAAAACATGCGTCGAAGTGCTCTGTGTGCCACGGTAACCAAGCGACGTTGATAGCTTAAGCTTGATTCTGCGTCTGTATCTGCTTCCCATCCATAGAGATATCTTATCAATTTGATTCATAATTTGCAGCAAAATGAGCCGGGATAGGATATTCAAATTCGATAGTCAAACAATGAATTTTTTTGCTAAATTTTCACGGATTTTATTCGTAATATCGACTTATTAATACATTTATTGAAATTTTCCTTCATTTCATTCGTAAAATCGACTTTCATTGTTATTTAACTTATATAATAGGTACTCGTACATTCAAAAAATATTGACGACATGCACATGCGCCGAGGGGTTTTATCATTCCTAGTGCTACGCAGTAGGGTGTCCTTCATTTTGTTTTTGTTCATCATGTTAAATTATCACGTAGTAACGACGGATTCCATCAACTATTTGACATTTCATCTTTTATACTTGTTGCGTAAAACTAGAAATAAAGAAAATATCTATCATCAAATTTAAAAAATAAATTATATTTTATACATATTTTTTTGTTCTTAAATCTTGAACTAGGAGGTCCGAAACGGCTATAAAAACTATTCTCACACCTGACTTGACTTTCGATACAGTTCAGTAGTCAATTTTTTTTTGTTGGAAAAAACGACTAAAAAGTGCTGAAATGGAAATTCGCATGGAATATCCATATATTTCCAACTCGACAAATGAGCACATCGACGTTCGAAAGCTAATTAGAATGCTAATTAAAACAAGCAAAATCAATTTAGCGCAATTACTGCGACACTTCTGTCGAAGTTGCGATGCACATCATTATTAAATGTCTAACAATCCATTTGAAGATTTATTGTGAATTATTGACATTAAATTGAACCAACTGTTCGCAGACGACGCTTTCTGTTTGATCATTTTAAATAATGCATCGTTAGATTTCACAGATGGAATTTTTCAAATAGGTGGCCTTGGACAAAAGATGAATGAAATTTCGGATGAAATATTAAGATGAGAGTAGCTCTTTTTTTTTTTGTCAGTCCATTTCATATGATTTAGTTCAATCAGGCTGATTGAAGAATTGCTAACTTGAAGGATTAGTGGAAAAATTATGGATATGAAACAATTACTTACTGCTGTTTGCCTTAATCTTTTTAGATGATACTGTCAATAATTTAGTATCACTAATAGTGACAAAAGCAATAGATTTTATTTCAACTGACACTTCTTACCGCAACAATTATCTTAAGGACTTTCGAAAACAATTCAAAAAAAGGGTTCTTTGTATAAGAAGACTGTTTTCTTCATTATATTTTTTTTCCATATATGTCATCGTTGTTCAATTTTGTTACTCACTTGAATTTATATATATATATATATATATATATATATATATATATATATATATATATATATATATATATATATATATATATATATATATATATATATATATATATATATATATATATATATATATATATATATATATATATATATATATATATATATATATATATACATATATAGAGTGTTTTTTAATTCAATGTAAATAGTTTAGGTGGTTAATTTTTGGCCCATTTTAAGATGAAAACTTCATGTGAACGTATGTCCTAAACGTCCTACTTTTTGAGATACACAGTGGTCAAGTTTCAGAAAATAAATCATTTTTTATTTACAACTTTAAAACCACACAAAATATTTGAAAAAATCTAAGAGACAAATACAAAAAAAATTTAATTAATTTTTTTGTTCGATGCACCAATTTTTCTTCAACAAAAATCTATTTCCTGCAATGTGATTGTGCAAAGAATCAGTTTGAATTTTTTTAAGCAAAAACCATGCGTAGCTCGAAGGAAACTCAAGAGATCAAATTTGTTCAAAACGGAATATACATTTCAAAAATAATTTCAGTTTTAAGAAAAATCAGTGACGTACCATAAATGTTTGCTGAAGTATGAAAGGCAAATTCTGCATGAACGCCACTGGTGGAAAATTATAAACCTGTAATGCATCAAAAAATGCACATTGATGAGTAGTACTTGCATACCAAATTTGATTGAAATATTTTGTGTGGTTTTAACGTTATAAATAAAAAATGATTTATTTTCTCAAAATTAACCACCCTGTATCTCAAAAACTAGGACGTTTAGGACATACGTTCATAGGTATAAAGTTTTCGTCTTAAAATGGGCCCAAAATTCACCCCATAAATTATTTACATTCAATTAAAAAACACCCTGTATATATATATACATATATATATATATATATATATATATATATATATATATATATATATATATATATATATATATATATAATGGGTTTTCAAAATATTAACTACTAGCGCAACCAAATACGATAAATTACAGAAGATATTCGATTTATTTTTGACTTCTAGTGTTTTACAGAAGATGTTCCACCGTCCAATTTCAATGCAGAAAGTACATCGTCGCATGAAGGAATTAAGTACGTACTCTTACGAACAGACCTGGTTGTGTTCGGATCGTTTGACAGGACAGTTCAATCCGATGTTGCAACTCTTCGTTGTTATTTACTGACGTAGCATACACTGAACTTTTCAAATAACCCCAAATACAAAAGTCCAAAGGATTCAAATCGGGAGATCTAGCGGGCCATGGCACTGGGCCTCCTCGTCTCATCCATCTTCTGGGAATACATGAAAACCATATCACTCATTTCAATATAGGAATAAGGCATTTCAAATTCAGGAATAATTACTTTTTCTTAACAACAAAGTGAAAGAAAGTAAACAACTCGAATCGGATGCAAAGTACTCAATAGAAGTAAGTAAATATCATATGAAAAGCAAATGTTTGATGCCAGCTGTGATTTTTTTGATGAATCGACTGAAAAACATTTTAAATGTAAGTTCAATAAACAAGACATCTGAAAGATAAAAATAAATCGAATATCGTACCTATTTGATTGCGCTAGTAGTTAATTTAATAACCGAAAATCGCTTATATCTCCAAAACGGCTAATTTGCGGACCCATGTTTATATGAAATGTTTTACTTATTTTGAGATTCATAATCAGCTCCCAAAGTATTGAAACGTTGTATTTAAACATATAAGTATAAATGTATATATATATATATATATATATATATATATATATATATATATATATATATATATATATATATATATATATATATATATATATATATATATATATATATATATATATATATATATATATATATATATATATATATATATATATATATATATATATATATATATATATATATATATTATAAACCTGCAGAGAAATATAATTATTGAACCTTTTTTAAGCGAATTGCACGCACGGAAGAGTATGAGATTTACCAAAAATGTATATATGGATAAATAACACAATTAACTGAATTTCTGAAAAAATTAATTACTCAGAAAAATGTGAAACACATAAGTAACATTCAAACTTACAAATTTAATGAATTACGGATGAGTTTCTACCACTTGTTAGTATAATTTTCCTTAGTCATCAATTGTTGGAAACCTTTCACGAACAAATTGAGAAGATTATCTCAGGATACGAGTGAAGATCACTTGGAAATATATTTTCTATTCACGCACTGAGATCGAAAAAAATTATTCGGGTATAATATTTTATAATGAATTTATCTCTAATTGTAACTACTGTTAAACACCGGCTCCAAACGCCTAATAGGCTTCAATCTATATCATCACCCGACATATACAAATTTATTATCCACTAAATCTCATATACAACACTCAAGAGAAAGGTGGGACTTGAACCCACGTACTAGAAATACAAACAACTCTACCGCTTGGCTACCGACGCCTCCTATTTCAAATTAACATGAATTGAATAAATCGACTGAAAGTGATTATTAAGTAAAAGATACCGAGATTGAGGACTAGAAAATATCGAAATTACTAACTTCTACAGAAATCTGATACAGCCATAAACACGCCTAGTTAGTTATGATGCCCGCAACGGCAACGATCATGTAATCAATAAAACATTTTAGATTTACATATTATGGATATTTCAGTTAGAAATTTTAGGTATATCGAATCTTGATATTGAGGTAGGATCACTCTTTTTTATTCAAGAAAAATATGTTTATGATATATATGTATGTATAATATATATATATAAAAATATATATATATATATATATATATATATATATGTATATATAGATAGATATATATATATATATATATATATATATATATATATATATATATATATATATATATATATATATGTATATATAGATAGATTATATATATATACAGTGCTTTCATGATGAAAGGAACAAATTCATTAAAAAATTTGGTTTCTATTTCATGTTAAAATCCTCGGACAGGTCGATTAGTATTTTTATTTGGGCAATTTTCGCAATAAAAATTTTGTATACAGGGTGTCTCATTCAAGAGCTATGGCTTTGTCATTAGTTTTTTTAAAGGTAATACCCTGTATATTATTTCACTTTACAATTCTACGATAAATTCTTATCACTTTTTGTGAACATACCATATGCCTCAACTTGATGGATTCCCAGATTATAACGGAGATAGTGGAGCACCTGGAGATTTAAAATGTGGATTAAAAGTACAAAAAAAAATTTAGGTAAACATTGTCATTAAATCTGAAGAATGAAATTTCACATGTACCATCTGAATTCATTCACTGGTGCTTTATAGTCCGCAGTTTTCACGTTTTTAACGCTCCAGGCACTACACTACTTCATTGTTTAAGAAAATGCAATTACTTGAGAGAGAACGTATTGAAGTACTTATGATGATTGGTTTTGGAGATAGGGTGCGTTCACAAGAAGAAGTCTGCAATCTATTCAATGAAAATCATCCTGATCGTCCGCCAATTACTAGATCGACAGTCAGCAAAATTGAATCAAAATTCAGGAGATACGGCCACGTTAGAGATTTACCTAAAGGAAGACCACCGAGAGTATCTGAAGAAACAGTGCTGAACGTTCTACTAGAAACCCAAGATAACCCTCATACATCCATTACTACAATTTCCGATAATTTCAATTTATCAGTAGGGTCCGTGCATAAAATACTTAAGGTAAATAAGTATCATCCCTATAAAATTAAGCTGGTACATGAATTATTAGAAGACGATTTTGACCGCAGAGTACAGTTTTGTGAGCAGATTCTTGAAATTCATAATCAACATCTAAATTTCATTACAAACATAATTTTTTCTGATGAAGCCACCTTTACTTTAAATGGCCACGTCAACAGACAAAACTGTAGGTATTGGCCGACCGAGAATCATCATTGGATGCAAGAATGCCACACACAGCGGCCTCAAAAAATTAATACATGGGCAGCGATTGTTCGAAATCGTATAGTTGGTCCCTATTTTTTTGAAGGAACACTAAACGGAGAGGACTACTTGAACTTTCTCCAGTTCGAACTCATTCCGGCTTTAGCTGTTTTGTTTCCTAACCCACAAGATCCTGACATACCTAATAACGAGATATGGTTTCAACAAGATGGGGCACCTCCTCACTATTCAATCGCTGTTCGACAATTTCTTGATGCAACTTTTCCCAACAGATGGATAGGACGGAGAGGTCCGATTGAGTGGCCGCCAAGATCACCGGACATAACCCCATTGGATTTTTTCTTATGGGGTTATTTGAAGTCTAAAGTTTATTTGAATAGACCAAATAATATTGATGATCTAAAAGAGAGAATCAGGCAGGAAATGAGACTTATCAGTCCAGAAGTAATTGAAAATGTGCAACGGGAAACATTGAATCGACTTCAAAAATGTCTCGAAGTAAACGGACAACAGATTGAACATATGTAAAAATTAAATTAGTAATTACATTTGTGTGTTTTCATATCGTACCTCTCATTACCCACTATCTCCGTTTCTGGCAATCCATCGAGTTGAGGCATATGGTATGTTCACAAAAAGTGATAAGAATTTATCGTAGAATTGTAAAGTGAAATAATATACAGGGTATTACCTTTGAAAAAACTAATGACAAAGCCATAGCTCTTGAATGAGACACCCTGTATACAAAATTTTTATTGCGAAAAATGCCCAAATAAAAATACTAATCGACCTGTCCGAGGATTTTAACATGAAATAGAAACCTAATTTTTTAATGAATTTGTTCCTTTCATCATGAAAGCACTGTATATATATATTTGTATATGTCTATTTTTTAGCAATAACAGGACATTTGAGTTTTAAAACTGACTTTATTAAAATGTTCACGTTCCGTCACGAAATTCGTGACGACTTTCTAGAGACTTTTGAATGGTTGGAATTGAATATATATATATATATATATATATATATATATATATATATATATTGAGGATAGGAATTTGTTGCTGACCAGTAGGTATGAAGTAAAACGTAAATATTGGGGAATGCAGCTGGTACAATGAAAAACTCTTTAAAGTTGATCCAAGCTTTCGGAAATTTTATTGATTATTTCCATCTTCAGGGATTCTAAAAAAGTTTAAAAACAGTAGTAACAGTTGCAACTTATTGTAGTTTTGAGCTCTTACATCTTTGGTGAGGATGAGTACAAGGATGTTAAACATTTTTAAAAAACCATTTCTACCATCACACAATTTTTTAATGAATTTGTTCCTTTCATCATGAAAGCACTGTATATATATATATATATATATATATATATATATATATATATATATAGGGTCATTCCATGTCAAATCAACACACCCATTTTACCTCACCATCTTAGAATTCGCTGAAATTTGGAATACTCATTGTGGATGCTGGAACTAAGAAAAATACCAAAATTCACGCATACCGTTTCCAAAATATGGCTGCGTAAACTCGAAAAGTTACTTTTTTGAAATTGCTCTAGGAGTTGCCCTAGTTGAGCTAGAGAGCTGGAAGAGGTGTCATTTTGCTCTTTCCAGTGATATATAATATGCCATACGTTATAAGGAAAAAGTTTTTGTCAAAATGCAAATTCATATTTTGACTCAATATTTTTCCAAAAAGTACATAATGTAAAATTTTCAAAATTATTCTACAAATAGTTTGTACTATTGTCAATCACCTGGCCAAATATAAAAATGGGATGGAAATGGCTTCTTTGTTAAAAAAAAGTTTAATTGGCACTTGTTTTTCTTCAATATGCTGTTTTGACCAAATTATAATACCTATATACCCTTAAGAATCATATATTTTGAAAATAATTGGCATTTAATACTATTTAACACTGATATAAATAGATAATTCAATAATCAAAATACTTAACAAAATAAAATATTCAACATAAGATATGAAAAACTGTAAATATCAGTAACCTACTGTTAATCACTTGCCAAAATTAAAATATCTGGAATGATGATGAGTTTCATTGTTGAAAGAAATTAATGACATAAGCTCGTTTTTTATTATAGAGCTAGCCTGCATCGCTGAATTTAACTGAATAGGCATTAACAATAATTTTTGAACAACGATGATGTTTCTGCCTCTCTCGATGGTGTGGAGAACCTCTATAGCGGTGTATACTTATCTAATATTTGTATAACTAAAAAGGAAATACTGGAGGCATTACGAACCATCAATACGTCGAAGGGATCTGGACCTGATGGTATTCCACCATTGTTTTTGAAATGCTGTGCTGATAGTTTGGTTTTGCCTTTAAGTATATTATTTGATTATTCACTTAAGACAACTGTTTTTCCAAATGAGTGGAAATTATCATCTATAATACCAATTTTTAAGAACGGTAGAAGTGATCTTATTCAGAATTACCGGCCTATTAGTATTATATCTGCTATTCCCAAGTTGTTCGAAGGTCTCGTATACCAGTATATCGCTAATCATGTGAAAAATATCATAATTGAAGAACAGCATGGATTTATCAAAGGGAGAAATTTAGAAACAAATTTAATACAATTCTCAGAGTATCTTTACGAAGGCCTAGATGACCGAACTCAAATTGATGTAGTTTATACTGACTTCAAAAAAGCCTTCGATAAATTGAGTCATACTATACTAACTAGGGGTCTCGCTGAGGTGGGGATTTGTGGAGATCTACTTAGATGGCTTTCATCTTATATAAAAAATCGATCTCAATATGTAGTTGTAAACGGAGAATCATCAAATACTTACTATTGCACATCTGGTGTGCCGCAGGGCTCACACTTAGGGCCTTTACTTTTTATTATATACATGAATAGCATAAAACCTTGCTTTAAGGATACTGAGTTCCTGTTGTACGCTGATGACCTTAAGTTCTTCAGAAGGGTTAAAAGTATCGACGATTGTGTACTAATTCAAAATGATCTGAACAGACTTCAGGATTACTGTCGAGCACGATACCTATTTCTAAGTTTCGAAAAGTGCCATAAAATTACATTCACTCGAAATCGTCAACCTATACAATTTCAATACACCATTAATAATGATCTTCTCCATGAAGTTGATAATATCACAGACTTAGGTGTCCTGTTCGACAGCAAACTTCTATTTGATTTACACGTCGAAAAAATTATTACTAACTCCAACCGAATGCTAGGTTTCATCATCCGCCAGGGCAGACTCTTCGAGGGCAATAAAACATTTTTAACTCTATATTATTCTTTTGTTTATAGTAGATTAAATTTCGCATCCACCATCTGGAATCCACAATATAACTGTTACATAGATAGACTGGAACAAATTCAAAAAAGATTTCTCAGGTTTTTAGCTTATAAGAATAATATCACTGTAATCAATCATGATTATTCACCTTTGAGGGAAGCTTTCGGACTTGTGAGCCTTTCGGACCGGCGGAGGATAACAGACGTTTTGTTATTGTTCAAGGTTGTTAATAACATGTTATCGGTACCAAGAATTTTAGAGATGATACCGTTTAGGACTCCAGATTTGAGGCTACGTAATAATAACCTATTTTATATTCCATATAGACGTACAAACTGTTCTCATAATTCTCCTCTTCACCGAATGATGGATTGTTACATGACATTCTTTTTTGGTGTAGATCTTTTTAATACCACATACTTGTCGCTCAAACGATCGTTGAAGAAGGGTTCCTCATAATGAGGATAAAACTAATATATGTATGTGTTATAAATTATATTCATGATAAAGGGTTTTCTTTTTTTATATGTATTATGTATGTGCTTATATGTTATACCAATTTTAATTTGAATTGCATGATGTATTTTTCTTGTTAATAAGCGAATACTCTTTTTGGGTTAATACCTGTTTGTGTTCCTGATTATCTTAAATAAATAAATAAATAAAATAAACTACATACAAAACACAAATTAACACTTAAGTTTTAAGTAGCTTTCCCCTGAAAATAATGTTGTTTTTGGGATTTTGGAGAACAGATTCTTCAATATCGGTTGTACCAATATCTGGCGATGAAGTATCAGCAGCAACAAAAAAATTTTACATTTCATTAATGAGATCAATTGGGGACTCGCCTAGTTCATAAAGGTATACGTTTAGTGCTTGAACAACCACTGAGCTTGAGATACAGTCTGGGTGTATGTTTGGAACTGTTACTTCTGATGCAGAAGAATCTTCATTTTCAGAATTATTATCACCGAGTAGCTCTGTATTTTTCAGCTTGATCACGCCTTGCCTACATTTTACATCACTTATCATGGAGCCATTAGGTATTTGTGGAAATGATTCCAGCATCCACACGATATTTCTCTGCTTTTTTTTGTCTCTTATAAAATCATTTGATTTTTTCGAAGGGTTACATAGGTATAAATTCAACTATGCAGGCTAGCTTTTATAATAAAAAAATGAGCATCATGTCATTAATTTCTTTCAACAATGAAACGCATCATCATCCTGGATATTTTAATTTTGCCAGGTGATTATTATTTATTTAGCTTATGGCATGCCACACATATAGATAACACAGAATTAAAAATTTAGAATACGAGCAAAATAAAATAAAGATGTAAAGTTAACAGTAGGTCACTGATATTTAAAAATTTTCATATCTTATGCTGAATATTTATTTTGTAGTTTCTTGGAAGTATTTTGATTTTTGAATTATCTATTAATATCAGTATTAAATTATATTAAATGCCAATTATTTTCAAAATATATGATTCTTAAGGGTATATAGGTATTATAATTTGGTCAAAATAGCATATTGAAGAAAAACAAGTGCCAATTAAACTTTTTTTTAACAAAGAAGCCATTTCCATCCCATTTTTATATTTGGCCAGGTGATTGACAATAGTACAAACTATTTGTAGAATAATTTTGAAAATTTTAAATTATGTACTTTTTGGAATATCGAGTCAAAATATGAATTTGTATTTTGACAAAAACTTTTTCCTTATAACGTATGGCATTATATCTATCACTGAAAAGAGCAAAATGATACCTCTTCCAGCTCTCTAGCTCAACTAGGCAGCTCCTATAGCAATTTCAAAAAAGTAACTTTTCGGTTTTTGGCCGAAATTTTGAAAGTTTACGCAGCCATATTTTGGAAACGGTATGCGAAAACAATTTGAATTTTGGTATTTTTCTTAGTTTCAGCATCCACAATGAGTATTCCAAATTTCACCAAAATCTGAGATGGTGAGGTGAAAATTTAATTAAAAGTGTGTATATACAGGGTGATTCACGGTGGATGGCACATTAGACGTTTCTGGTGAACCATACAACGGATCCCTTTGAAAATTCAAAGGAGGGCATAATCGGACATTCTCTACCCAACTAAAATATTTTCGGTAATGCGGTGTTGCCACTTCTATAAGAAAGTAGTAGCAACTTTGATTTTTCAAATGGAACCACCTGTATATTATATTATTTTTAGAATCTCCACCAATTTCCTAACAACTTTCCATAATATTTCTCTATACCTAACTGTTACCGTTTTCGAAATAAAAATTATTTTCGTTTTTTTTCGTCGGAAATCAAGACCTCTAAAACCTCTGGTATCTTTGAGCTAAGAAATATAATGATATCGAAATTTCGGATTAAGTTTGTTAATACCTAGGGGCTTCCTACACTTTAGCCCAATTTTCGTTATTTCAATACAGGGTGGTCAAAAAATACAGTTATTTCGTTAGCTTGGAAAAGTGACTATAAGTTGGTTATTTCAAATGGAATACCCTGTATATTATTACAAATTCGGAAAGCTGCTAGAATTTCCTTTTTATCTATGTATATCATACCTATACCTAACTAGTCAAGTTTCGCACTTATAAGCACTTATTTGTGAAAATGTTCCTTGAACATGGTATCCTCTTGGTATTTGCTAAGCATGTGATGATTACCTACTATTTGACAGTAACGTTGTGACAATCTTCTAATAATATCGAAACTTTCATCACTTCAGAAGTTGGAAATACCTTCAGAAACGATGAAAAAAATTTATTCAAATGAAGTTCTTATGAATTTGTTTATTATTTTTGGACAGTGTGATAAAATTATCAGCAGGACATGTAGAAAGTTCAATGAAATGTATCCGAATCTACCGCCAATGAACCTCAAGAAATTTATACGAATTCAGAACAATTTCAAAATGTTCGGATTAACTTTAAAAGCACTAAGAAATGTACATCGGCCCGTAACTTCCGAAGACAACCAAATTAATGTCCTATCATATTTTCAAGCATTTCCTGAGTCATCGATAAGAAGTGCTGAAGAAGATTTTGGCTTAAAATATTCATCTGTTCAAAGAATCTTGCAAAGACATAAAATTCACCAAAATTAAAGCAATGAAGCCTCAATGATTTGGACTGATGAATCAAAATTTTTAAGAGAAGGAATTTTCAATAGAAAAAATTGTCATTTTTGGTGCAGTGAAAATCCTCATTTCACAAAAGAAGCCGGATATCATTCGTATAAATTTCTTGAGGTTCATTGGCGGTAGATTCGGATACATTACATTGATCCTGTTCTATGTCCTGCTGATAATTTTATCACACTGTCCAAAAATAATAAACAAATTCATAAGAACTTCATTTGAATAAATTTTTTTCCATCGTTTCTGAAGGTATTTCTAACTTCTGAAGTGATGAAAGTTTCGATATTATTAGTAGATTGTCACAACGTTACTGTCAAATAGTAGGTAATCATGACATGCTTATCAAATACCAAGGGGATACCATGTTCAAGGAACATTTTCACAAATAAGTGCTCATAAGTGCGAAACTTGACTAGTTAGGTATAGGCATGATATACATAGATAAAAAGGAAATTCTAGCAGCTCTCCTAATTTGTAATAATATACAGAGTATTCCATTTGAAATAAACAACTTATAGTCACTTTTCCAAGCTAACGAAATAACTGTATTTTTTGACCACCCTGTATTGAAATAACGAAAATTGGGCTAAAGTGTAGGAAGACCCTAGGTATTAGCAAACTTAATCCGAATTTTCGATATCATTGTATTTCTTAGCTCAAAGATATCAGAGTTTTTAGAGGTCTATTTCCGACGAAATAAAACGAAAATAATTTTTATTTCGAAAACAGTAACAGATAGGTAAAGGGAAATATTATGGAAAGTTGTTAGGAAATTGTTGGAGATTCTAAAAATAATATAATATACCTACAGGTGGTTCCATTTGAAAAATCAAAGTTGCTACTACTTTCTTATAGAAGTGGCAACACCGCATTACCGAAAATATTTTAGTTGCCCTCCATTGAATTTTCAAAGTGATCCGTTGTATGGTTCACCAAAGACATCTAAATTGCCACCCACCGTGAAACACCCTGTATATATATATATATATATATATAAAAAATATACCCTGTATATATATATATATATATATATATAAAATATACCCTGTATATATATATATATATATATATATATATATATATATAAATATATATGTATATATATATATATATAAATATATATATATATATATATATATATATATATATATATATATAAATATATATATATATATATATATATATATATATATATATAAATATATATATATATATATATATATATATATATATATATATATATTCTTCTTGTGACTGTGTGCGCCGTACCCGGTTTAGGGTGTGGCGACCTCTCTACAACTACTTGTGCTGTGCGTGATACAGCGATACATAGCGAATAGAAGGGACCTACAGTTTTACGACGGTTCCGAACGTCTTTACAGAGAGGCTTTACTAGGTAGATATATATATATATATATATATATATATATATATATATATATATATATATATATATACATGTATATACAGGGTGTTCCTAAAAATCATGTACAAACTGAAACTGGCGATTCTTCAAGTTATTTTTAAAAATGTGGTTCGACACCCAACAGGAATACACTACCGGTAATACATCCATTATATCCCCCACAGAAAAACAATCGAATAAAATCGTTAATTCATTCAAAATTTCTGGAATAGACTCAAATAATAATAGTAGCTATCCATAAATTATTCACAATAGGATCAACTCACCGCAATGCTAACGATATGATTCACGTTCCATATTGAACTGAATGTGTTGTCTACCATGAACACAAAGAGTACATTTCGACTCAGGTTCAGATTAAACCGAACAATTCAAACCGAAGAACCTTTTTGTATTTCACAAAAATATTTCTAGTATATGCTAGACGAAATGAGGTTAAGGCCAATTTATCGTTTAACTGTCAGTTGTGTAAACAAAGGACGAAAACATAGAATCAATCATAGAATCGTAGAATGATAAAAAGAAATCAACAAATTTCACAATGCGAGTAAAACCATGATAAGCGAGAGACCACTGAATCATGCGAAAACAACCTCCAATTCGATAAATACATTAGTAGTTCAAAAGAAAAATAATTAACAGTTTAAAAAAAAAATAAAAAACACGCTTTAATAGAAAAGCAAACTAAGAAGTAGAAAATAAACTTAAATTAAGAATAGTGTAATTAACAAAAAAAATGCATTTTATTGTAGAAAAGCGTGGATTGGTTGGAGTCAATTGTTATATTTTAATGACAGTTATTGGTTAAAGTCGAGGGGTGTTCAACCACCTGCAGTAGGTGTACAAATTACCTGCAGGACACAAAGAGGACCTGCAGTACAGGTGCAGGACCTGCAGTACAGGTGCAGTACCTGCAGTACAGATGCAGGACCTGCAGCACAGGCGCAGGACCTGCAGTACTTGCAGGACATGTGAGAGATTCATTTCAATTTTCATATTGCAAACTTTCTAATTCAAGTAAATGAGTGCTAAATATGAATTTTTACATGTTTTCATGAATTAAATTTGATTAGGATCTTTGCATCACAGTAATTGATCTTGGTTCTCATATACTTCAAATGTTGATTTTTTTTTGGAAGGTGATCTTCACTGTATATATATATATATATATATATATATATATATATATATATATATATATATATATATATATATATATATATATATATATATATATTATATATATATATATATATATATATATATATATATATATATATATATATATATATATATATATATATATATATATATATATAATATATATATATATATATATATATATAATATATATATACATATTTTTTTAATTTTCACAAGTTACATTTCCACAAATTAGAAAACTGTTTTATATCAAAATTTCATCCTTCAAAATGAAAAATTATGAACTTTGTGTTCAATAATATTTGATTTAGTTCTACAATTCTGAATTCCTTGGAAATTTTTCAGAAGATTGTTCCTTCGTGTGAAATTTTCATACAAGTTGATTACCTCGATGAATATGTTATAATTATGACTAGTACAGTTTTATTGTATTGGGTAAAACATTAAATTATTAATATAGGAGAAGTATTTTCTCTCATATGATTGGATCATTCAATTAAGTGAAAAAAGTTTTTTGTAAGCGGCAGTCGAGAAACCAGCCAAAAATTTGAAAGTTTTTTTTATTTGCGCATGTTTATATTCCTTCCACATCACAACGTGATGGAAAGAATAGTAACGGTCCAAAAATTTTCGTTTTACTCAACTCGGCCTAAAATGTTCCAAAACATTAAGAAATTCGTATTGCTTTGGAGCAATTCAGTTCAGGGAAATGGTGTGTTAATTATCAAAAAAAAAACGTTATTTTCCGAAAAATCGAGTAATTTCTCGTTTTAAGGGTTTTTTTGGTATTCAGATTTCGATTTTACAATCGATATGACATTCCAACACAAAATAGTGGGCTGTTAATACAATACGAGGGGTAAAAACTAAAAATTGTTGAAAAAATCGAGTAGTAAACAAGTTGATGATATGTATAACGAAACATAAACTTATATTGCGCATGCGCTAACCAGATTATCTTTGTTACACTTCGTTTGTGACTAAACTAAGGTCTGGAATATGAATTTGAGCTTGGTTTATCTGAAAAAATATTCGTTCTTGACATAGGGCAATGCGTGCGAAACTAAAAGTGAAACATTATTTATCAATACTTAAATTTTACTGCGCATGTGTATTTATGTTTCACATCTCTCTTTTGACAAAACGGAGGTTGTAGAATATGATTTTCAGCTTGGTTTGTCAAATTTCAATCACGATGAGCGGATGATCCCCTAATACAATAAATTCGGAAATCACTGCGTATTCAAATACATGGCAGGCAATGAGTCATTTTAAATTGGTTTGACCAACTGAGACGGGGTAGCTTGCAGTAGCGATACCCGTTATGAAGAGCGCGAATTCGAATATCTCTGATGGCGCTTTGAATCCGGTTGAAGGGATTGGTGATTAGCCGATATGGAAATTTTTTTTCATCTCATAAAAAACAAACTAAACTCAAATCTGAGTTCTGAAGAAAATTATATTGACTAATCTGTTTTGCGCATGCGCACTATAAGTAGTTATGTTTCTTAAATTTCAAGTAGCAACAACCTATGGAAACTGAAAAACTACTCGATTTAAATTTTCACTCCCTCTCTTTATGATTTCCTATTAATTTATCATATAGACATATTACCCGATCTTCGCAATAATATTCAATTTCTTCCACCTTTTTTACACCCACCACTAATTTGTGTTTAAATTTCATATCGATTGTAAAACCGAAATCTGTATACGAAAAAAATGCATTTACGACATTTACTCAATTTTTAACAAAAATCACCTTTTTGGTTCACACCCCATTTCACCATTATCTCTAATGTATAATGTATATAATACCTGTGTACCAAATTTGAAGTTAATAGCTCAATTCCTTCAAAAGTCATCAAGGGAATAGACCGATCGACAGACCGGCGAACAGAAATTTTTTTCTGATCAAATTACTTTTTCTACACGTTTTTTGAAAGTTTAGGTCGATTGAGCTAGACAAATTAAAATTATGGAACAATAAAAAAATAATAATATGTTGGTTATTCTCCAAAGAATGAGGAAGACTTTTTTCTGATCGCCTTTTGCGAGTGAAAGGAATGACTACAAAAACACCGAAAAAAGAACTAGCCTCGTGAATAGCAAACAGAAATAGTAAATTTGAAAAGGAATGTGAAGATAATTCATAAAAATATTTTTTCTTGTGAACGAGACGAAATAAATTGTGAAAATAATTTATTCAATAACGTTGATGATTTGAATAGGAGGGAGCCTATGTCTTAGTGAAATTTAGGGGAGGAAAAATAAATATAATTTCTTATAAATCTAACTGTATAGTCCAAATCATTTGTGATAATTAATTCAAGATGAAGAAGTCTTCTAGGGTGCTAGACAACGAAAAGAGAATATTCCGAATCGAAGATTCAGATATTTCTATTGTGGCATTTTCAAACAACATAGTAAACTTACCTTCTCCAGAAATTAACGTATTAGGAGAAAGAATGAGATGTTTCTGTAGATATTCATAAAAACAAATAAATTGCCGATTTCTATGCATAAATGAAATATTTGGTTTTTTTCCATTCAGATTTTATTTATCAAAGATATTTTTGAAAAATGTCCTTATATTTAATTTTCTAGGTATAACTTGTTGATTTTTTATATGAACATGTATACCTATTAGGTATATGAAAAGAACACAAATATGAATATGAAATTAGACTTTTCATTTTCATTCTAGTTTATAAGAATTCATCCATTGATTTACTCATTCATGGAAACTGATTGCAACATATTTTGTGTCGTTGATGATAAAAGCAAAGCTTGAATCGCGAGTAAATTTTATTCAAATTTTGAGTTCACGTTCTTCTAATATTGCGGTAGGGCACTTGGTATAGTTTCAAATAATCTACTGTTCACTATATATCGGTAAAGTACATGGAAAAAAAAACAGGTGCAGGACCTGCAGTACAGGCGCAGGACCTGCAGTACAGGTGCAGGACCCGCAGTACAGCTGCAGTACCTGCAGTACAGCCGCTGGACCTGCAGTAGGTGTACAGATTAAGACAGGTTGAACACCCCTCGGTTAAAGTAGAGTCATTATGGAAATATCTTAAAAAGCACCTCACACCTCAACAAATTTCTTGTTAACTATTCCGAGCACTACTCTCAATTTGAAATTTTTGAAAATTCTTCTCTACTTTTTAATTTGCTTATCTATTAAAGCGTGTTTTTTAGTTTTTTTAAACTATTATTTATTTTCTACTTTTTATTTCGGTTATCTACAAAAGCATGTTCTTTAGATTTTTAAACTAGTTACTTATTTATTTTCAATTCTTTAGTTCTAACAAAACCGCGTTTTTCATTTTTTTAGGGTTCCGTACGGGGGCGTAAAAACGGGACCCTATTACTAAGACTTCGCTGTCTGTCCGTCCGTCCGCCTGTCTGTCTCCGGGCTATATCTCAAGAACCGCAATAGCTAGACAGTTGAAATTTTCACAAATTATGTATTTCTGTACTGCTATAACAACAAATACTAAAAATAAAATAAATATTCAAGGGGGGCGATTTTTTTGCCCTTTTTTGTTCGATGTCAATAATGGCAACAGGTAGGCACTTAAAATATTCACAAAGTACTCAGTCGTATTTTCACTTTAATAATAAATAATAAAATTAAAATAAAATAAATATTTAAGGGGGGCTCTATGGTACGGAACCTCGGAACCTTCGTGCGCGAGTTCGACCCGCACTTTGCCGGTTTTTTTTAACTATTATTTATCTTTGCTCTCATAGTTTTAAAACGTTTTTATTTTTCACTTGTATATTATTTGTTGATTTTACCTTAGATACGGTTGCTATAAATACACTCATTATGCCCTAGGGCGTAATGAGCGGGCATAATGGATCATAACGCCCACTAATTGTACGATGAGAAAGGAAGCAACTTCCATTGATTAAATACTTCATAATCCTTGTCGTATACGACTCTGGATTTCACCGGCAATTAATTATTCGCAGCTTTGGCTGCATTTTCTATGATATTCTTGGGTAAATTAATTTTCATTTCCGTTATTTCTATAAGACTACACAAAGAAAGCAGCGGTGACATTCACTAAATATGATGACAAAAATATTCACAAACGTCAAAATATCAACAAATGACATGCCTACTATGAGAAGGAAAATTGAAAGTATAATGAACCGATTTTAAAATCTGAGGAACTGAGTAGGCGAGCGAAACATTAAAAATGGAGAAAACACATGAAATCAATATCTTATAATAGAGATGGTTAAGAAGAAGAGTTGAAACCTCTGAAGGGCACGTCCCTAACAATCCATGTACGAAAAGTCAACTTTGTAACTCAATCTGGAGGTGCTGTGGAGTAGCGCAAAACGTCAAAAACTACGAAAAAACAATAAATCTCTAGATTTAAATGGCGGCGTTTAAGGAAAATAGTTGAAATAACCAAAAGGCACTTCCTTATTTAATCCATGAACAAAATTTCACGAATTTTTTGACGAAACGTCAACTTTTTAATAAAATTGTTTTAAAAACTTAAATGGCCAGTATAAGTATTATATATATATATATATATATATATATATATATATATATATATATATATATATATATATATATAATATATATATATATATATATATATATATTTAAAGAACAAAGTTAGTAGGATTTTTGGTTCAGTTAAACAATCTTACGATTATATATATTTCTATTTTCATTAACGTTTCGGTCTGTTACTTTGACCTTTATCAAAATGATTGCATCAATATGTTACCATCACTAAAATAAAAAGACTCATAATAACTTATCGTAAATATCAAAACAGGCTTAACTCACCAGAATTAAAAACTTTTCACATAAATCACATAAATACATTAACAATTTATAAATATTACGTAAAAAAAAAAAAACTTGACAATGATCCACAGTAACAAATTTTCAAAAATTTTCGTCTACATAGACACGTCAGCCTTCGCTTTTAGTTAGAAAGTGAAACACCTGTTTTAATTTCAGTTGATCCTCCCTGTTTATCATTTGCTCAAGATGTTGTTATATATTTTGCTAAGGCTCTTGATATCTGTTTTGTCATTAATGGCATCCGGGGTTTGTTTTATAAAAATCATCTCATGAAACTCACGTTTTCTTTTATGGTATTCTGATTTCAAAATTTTTGTGGAGGAGAAATCAAATTGATGTTTTAATGTTTGTTCGTGTTTTTTCAAACGTGTTTTTCGTGTTTTAACAAACATTAAAACATCAATTTGATTTCTCCTCCACAAAAATTTTGAAATCAGAATACCATAAAAGAAAACGTGAGTTTCATGAGATGATTTTTATAAAACAAACCCCGGATGCCATTAATGACAAAACAGATATCAAGAGCCTTAGCAAAATATATAACAACATCTTGAGCAAATGATAAACAGGGAGGATCAACTGAAATTAAAACAGGTGTTTCACTTTCTAACGCGAAGGCTGACGTGTCTATGTAGACGAAAATTTTTGAAAATTTGTTACTGTGGATCATTGTCAAGTTTTTTTTTTTTTTTACGTAATATTTATAAATTGTTAATGTATTTATGTGATTTATGTGAAAAGTTTTTAATTCTGGTGAGTTAAGCCTGTTTTGATATTTACGATAAGTTATTATGAGTCTTTTTATTTTAGTGATGGTAACATATTGATGCAATCATTTTGATAAAGGTCAAAGTAACAGACCGAAACGTTAATGAAAATAGAAATATATATAATCGTAAGATTGTTTAACTGAACCAAAAATCCTACTAACTTTGTTCTTTAAATATAAATAAAATGGTTCAAGAATATAATGAAAATGACTATATATATATATATATATATATATATATATATATATATATATATATATATATATATATATATATATATATATATATATACCTATATATATATATATATATATATATATATATATATATATATATATATATATATAGCTAGGAGAAAACTCGTTGGGTACGCAGCATGCAGGAAGTATACTCTTATAACACTTCCTGCATGCTGCGTACCCAACGAGTTTTCTCCTAGCTTTATCCTGACTGGTCAGCAAAGACTTCCTATTTCTTAAAAAAAAAAAATATATATATATATATATATATATATATATATATATATATATATATATATATATATATCTATATTACTCACACACTTCCCTTGGACGGGCAGTTTTTCATGGTCCCGACAAACTCCCATATAATTTCAGATGAACGGACTCGGACACAAGAAAATGTTCTCTTAAACGGACAAAAAATAAAAACAAAAAATACCTGCAGTCACTGAAAGTAAATAAAGGCACAGTTCGCTTTGTGAATAATATTGGTCAGGTAAAATAGGTCAAAAACGACCTATAGAGACATTCGATATGGACAAAAACAGTGATATCTGCCTCGTATCTGCTACCTACATGAAAATCTGTATATTGAAGATTCTGATTTTAAAAGACAATCTAGTTGAAATACACTAACTTTCCGAAGTCGATGAGGTTGCATTACCAACAGAGACTATCCCAAGTTATGGTGATGCTGTTACCTTAACCAATCAACTCTAACGTTTTGCCGAACAAAACGGAGATATAAAATCTTTGGAGCTTCTATCCAAATTAGAAATACGATTTTTGGACGCCGCTTTAAAGAAAAAGAGTAGACAAATAACAATATATGAATTGTTGCGTCATTGAAGTGCCATTTGTTTTTGTTATCTATTCATATTACTTACTGCATGTTGTGCTATATTCTCATGAATATATTTTGTAAGGAATTCTTCGGTTTTAAGATTTTTTTTTTTTGAAAACCAATGGAATCATATTTGTTTCAATTGTAAAATTTCTATATTTACAATTTTCATTGAAAAATCGATTTTTGTTAGCGTATTTCTTTTAGGCGGACATCCCCCTTGAACAGACACTTTCAGTCGGTCCGGTCCTGTTGGTGTTCGCCCAAGGAAGATTTCACTGTGTGTATATATATATATATATATATATATATATATATATATATATACATATAAATATATATATATATATATATATATATATATACATATATATATATTATATATATATATATATATATATATATATATATATATATATATATATATATATATATATATATATATATATATATATATATATATATATATATATATATATATATATATATATATATATATATAATATATATATATATATATATATAATATATATATATATATTATATATATATATATAATATATATTATATATATATATATATATATATATATATATATATATATATATATATACACACACAGTGATATCTTCCTTGGGCGAACACCAACAGGACCGGACCGACTGAAAGTGTCTGTTCAAGGGGGATGTCCGCCTAAAAGATCTTTGTAACCAACCTTAATTTATTCTGTTCTATACACAGTTCCCTCCTTTAGATACGATGAAATTTTTGAAATATATATACTTTCAAAAATTTCATCGTATCTAAAGGAGGGAACTGTGTATAGAACAGAATAAATTAAGGTTGGTTACAAAGATCCCTACTTCACAACGTAAACTGAAAATAACGAAGAACATAAAGGGATCACGCCCCCATGTCAGTTAAAAGAGTAATAATGTCCAATTTGGATTTCGAAAAAATTGATTGAATTGATAATTATTTTTTTCAATCGTGGAAATACTTTGTTGCATGTAGGTAACACAATTGAATTTTTCTATAAATTCAGGAAATTTTCAAAAAATGTTATCTAAAGTTGAGAATTATTCTACCATTAGGTAATTCAGCTTGACTTTTTTTCAATTACTACTACTAAACATTTTGAAAATAGTTATTTTGAAAGTAAGTATATTGTGGTCATACTTTTTCAGATCATTTGGAACGTGAAAATGTCTTCGAAAATGCACATCTCAGTGAACAACCAAATTAGGTTTTTATGTGAAACCTGAGGATCCACGGTAAAAACTGTATACCTACGTATTTTTAAAACTTCAATGTTTTTTTTCAGCATGACTAATCACTAAAGTTTTCAAGCATGTAAGTCATATACCTATTTGATAAACTTATTTGCAATTAATATACAAAAATTGTCATAAAAAATTAATCACGTTTACAAAATTTCTCACTTGAAATTTCTAAAATGATTTATTCTGAAGTGGAAAAATATGTTTATCTCCTTATGAAAAATAAAAGCACGCATTAACTACATTCATATTTTGTAAATCAAAAACTAGACATTTTGAATGATAATGATGCTCCAATGGCAAAAAAATTATCATCATGGTACCTACTTCCATAATGGATAGCTAATCTGCAATATTTGGATTCAGTAACAATTTTTTCTATACTTTAAAGTTCATCAACCTAATATAGACGATGGGCTCAGCTCTAAAGTGTTTGTTTTTGAACGGCACCTGTTTCTGACAACTTTTTGACTCTAAATTTCTCTAGATTATACGTGTCAGTCACTCAGTTACAATTTTAATGGAATTGATTATTCATTTTTTAGTTTCATTTTAGAAGGAAGGTGATATTACATAAATCAGAACAATCCTGCAAAATAACACAATGGTATTTTATGTTGAAAAAAGAAACATAACCTCCAACGGTATCTAAGACTCTATTCTTCATTTAGATAGATTTTCAATTAGCGAGTAACTGTGGATTTGTTTCACATTTGGCCAATAGAATTATCGGGGAAATTCGATCTGAATTATTCAAATTCATATAAGAAATAATTGAAATTATCAGAATCATTCATATTATCAGAATTGCATTCATATTAAGTATTTCCATTAAACTAAGAAGAATGGTGTTTAAGTTTAATTGACAAGTCATAATTTCTAGTGCAATCAGCAAATCGAATATTATCATATCTATAAAATATAACAGTTTCAATAACCTAACAGAATAACATGTATAACTGACTCATATAACGAACTGATTATGAAATACTGTCAAATGTATAACACTGAAGAAAACATAACATTAAGAGCCTATTGAGATTTACTATTGTTATTATTTTAGCCTGACTTAACTAAAAGAAAACTTTACGAATGAAGGTATAGATACCTAGGTAGGTATACATAATTGATTTGCCAACGATTTCATCGGTGACTCTTTTATTTGCAGAACTTGGGCTTCGAGAACGCTTATCCATCTGTCATATTTTCGGCTTCTTTGACAGATTTCTCTTGTTTATTGAATAATAATTTAGAAGATCGATAGAGATTTTGTGAATAACTACACAGCTCATTTACATTATTTATTGAACACGATATGTTAAATGATACTGTAAAAATGTCCCGAGGCAATGCATGAGTCACTTCGGAAGATAGGTAGTCACTTTAACGATTGTGGATTGTCTTTTACGGTTAACGATCATCCTACCTGTCCAAAGCAATTGAATAATTCACAACTAGACTTATATGAACTTCCCTGTATTTTTAAATAAGTTTTATATAAACGAGCCCTGGTCAAGAATATCTTAATAAGGAAGAGTAAAATAGTTACACATAACACTAATAATAAATAATGCTGCACTGACCCCTATTCAGTTATCCAAACTATAGAAATCGATCAGCGAAATTTTAGGAAAATCGACCATTCTCCAGGTAAATAATAGTTCCAAGGAGGTTTGATCAGCTGTTAATTCTTGAAGTTATTCAATTTTATTTCCTATTTTTCAACGAAGAGAAAGCTAAAGAAGGTTCTTTTGATCCAATTTCACACTAATTTCACTGCACTGTAACGCGATTAGAACATTTCAAATAAGGAAATGATTGAAAAACTACGTAACTCACCCATTAAATCACTCAAATCACACAAAATCCCTTAAGAAATCAACACACACCTCGAATAAGCATACTTTCGGATTTCAACAAGATGGCTGGGAAACTGAACATATTTTCGTCTACAAGCAACGACATTCGAGTCTACCACTATCCCCTGGCATGTAGTGAATATAACCGTACGTATGTCGTTTCTTTCGCGATATGGATAGATGAGGTGACGTCATATTGAAGGCAACTCCGTTCAGTGAGCAAGTGAGCATGATCGAGTTGCTGTTGATCAGGTAGGGGTCGTCAAACAGTATAACGGGATAAAAGATTTTCTAAATTTTTTGTCAACTTTTCATAAATATTTCTACAGAAAAAAATATATAAATCTAATTCTTGAATGCATTCTGATGATCAATATAGGTAATCGACATTTATCTATGATAAAGTAAGATAGCTTGAAAGTACTCATGAACTTGACCATAAAAAAGAAGTGGGACATGACATACGGCTGTACAGGCTGCCTCTCAAAATAATACGGTCTGTACCTACTCAAAGATACCTGCTTCAACTTAAATTAGATCAGTAAGAAGCCGCATTTTATGATTCATGAAAAATGAGAATTTTTTTAACTAAATTGAAATCATCAGTCGTCGTGAATAAGAGCAATCAACTTAATTTTACATAGTGGAATAATCTCAATCCTTTCTATGGTTTTCTGAATATCGAGAAGAAACATTGAAATTTTTTGTGAATTCCCTAACATAATGCAAAATAGACTTTAAGTATAGTTAATGAATTATAAGTTTATCATAATTAGATATTATTGGACAATAATTCCAATTATCACATTAACTTATCTTTCTGCTTAAAACAGATAAACTGATAAATCTTCATGAGTCTCTTTATATAATCAATAATAAAATGAATACATTGATTCATTCAACTACCATTGAAGATTTGGTACTCAAACATTTGCTACTTTACTGATGTGGAAGCATCAACTCTTTGAAACTTGAGGATATATCCGACATAAAATAGAAACTAATCAAAGCAGAAACAATCCAGGTTAAATACAATTCTTCTTTTAGCCCACCATTCATTAAGAATTCTAGGAACATAATAGTATATACGGAAAACTTAGACGGTTTGATCCTCATTAATCATACATGTCATAAGAATACCATCATAAATGTAATTCAAGTACTCATTTTCATTGGCTTATACCGATTTTCAAACAAATATAGGTAAATAAACTATAACTTGAACATTTTCTGCATAAACCGGCAAAATGTTCTCTGCTGTACAGATTAGAATCATTTTAAAGTCGATTTCGATTCTCAAATTGATGAGAATTTTTATGAACAAATCGTATTGCTAATCTACGAAAGGCTAAACTAGGTATATTATGAATTTACATCTACAAAAAAACGTCATTAATATCACCGTACAGTCTTCAACACTGTGCAATTCCGTAGATAACGATAATTAAACCCTAGTATGAAGTGGAGCTGATTGGTATAGACTGTCTACGTTATACCAATATTCCTCTAATATAGGCAGACCAAAGATTATATATATATAGGTATATATATATATATATATATATATATATATTTACTTACATATATACATATATATATATATATATATATATTTACTTACATATATACATATATATATATATATATATATATATATATATATATATATATATATATATATATATATATATATATATATATATATATATGTGATAATTTTTGAGTTTTTCTTGGGAATGTGGCTTAGATAAAATGGATGTCTTTCTATATAATCATATATTTCTTCATTCCTTATTCCAACGTTTCGGCTTCACAAAGCCTTTTTCAAGGACTACAATGGAGAGAAAGAAACGTTGGAATAAGGAATGAAGAAATAAATGATTATATAGAAAGACATCCATTTTATCTAAGCCACATTCCCAAGAAAAACTCAAAAATTATCACACATATTTCTGGCTTAAGAATAAATATTTTAATTTTATATATATATATATATATATATATATATATATATATATATATATATATACAGATCGAAAACAAAATGTGAAGAAACTGTATTGATATTCAATTTATCTCATTATTCTTTTTTAAGTTTCGTATAATCGCCTAATATTTTACTTTTAGCAATTATACCCTCAAATATTCGTTATAGTGCAAAAATAATTACTTGAAAGATACCAAACAACTAACTGATTACTTGATTAGGTATTTATCTTTTATAAAACACAAACTGATTAACTGACAGTTAATCTTCAGCACTGATTAATTGAATTTTGAATATAAACATAATTTTGAGGACATCTCAATATAGCTTCCTATATAAAAATAACTCAATAGAAGAACTACATTGAAATATTTTGTGAAGTGGTAACTGCGTTAGTAAATTTTCAAAAAGTTTATTTTCTAATTGAAAATGACTAAAAATATGTTACATTTATTTTATCAAATTAATTTTCTAAAATTATGAAAGTAAACTGAAGAACTTCTCAAATAAAGACGATTATCGGGAAATTGAATTAAATGATGATCATCAATTATTTGTCATGAAAACTTTTAAAAAGTAATGATTCTGTGAGGTGAATTCCGAAATGAAAATTCGAAAAGGTGTCACCCATCAATTGCCTCACACGAAATTTATAATTTTTGGAGCCCCCTGCTGTCCTCACAGTTGGTCAAATTTCTATTATTCACTCGCCACTGATGTGATGTCACATATATGGAATATTTTCGTTACAATTTTAATAGTTTAGATTTATTGATGCGACGTCACGAAGCTCATGACTCGTATCCCCTCTTGTCACACTTTATTAACCTCCCCCCAACCCCTTACCGTGTGACGTAATTTACGGATATTTATCAACGTCAATTCATTTTATAGAATGGTAGATACTCTGTGTTATAGAAATAAGTAGAAAGAAATATTAACAGCTAAGGTAGAGCATGTACATGTTTGGGAAATTAAACTCTACGTTTTATAATTTCTCATAAAACACCATGTAACTGAAAACTTCAGCTTCTTCAGGTATAATTTTCAAATAAGTATCGTGGTATGATATTTACTTATTTACATGTAAAAATCTTAAAATTACGTTTCATTTTTCAAAAGTATTGTCAATAAATTTTCACCCATTAACAATATAAAGTTTATATCTGAAAAATTGGTCATAATCAGATTTATTTGTGTTAACATATTGCAGTGTACCATTACCACAATTAAAAAAATATAGTCCAATTAAAAATAACCTTTATGAATTATAGGTATATCTTTAGCAGTAAAATTACTAGCGATCACAATAAAATCAGTAATTATCTAAAAAGAATTGTGATATATTACAAAGGAATTGTCAGAAATTACGATTTCATAATAATTGATAACGAATACATTTATAGTATGTAACTAATATGCTAAAGAGAACTCTAATTCGACATGAATAGTTCCAAAAACCCACAGCGGTAAATAGTCAAACGATATACAATTTTTTTTTTTAATTTAAAGAGTTATTCCCTTATATTAATATAGGTGCATTTTATGTGAAGTTGAAAATTTATTATAAAACTTTAAATGAAATTTATTGTATCTGTATTCCTGTTACTGTGTGCCTCACAAAAAAAAATAAAAATGATTGTTTACTTCTTTTAATAATAGTTTGGGTAATTTTCATCATTTTTCAATAGAAACTAAGAGTCTTACTTTATCATTTATTTAGGTAGTTCCTGAACTAATGAAATACTTCAATATGCATCAGTCTATAATTTTTGATGTATTTTATAAAAATTTGTTCACTACAAATCAGGAGGATACATAAACATTGAATTCAAAATATTCGTGAAAATTTTTTTTTCAAAATAATTTGATTGTTAAATATAGAATTCTGACAATTATTTATTTTTATTATAGATTTAGAAAATATATAGAAACAAGTAATCAAAACTATTATACGCCGAATGATTCTCTTGAAAGTTTCTTTATTTCTATGTGATTTTCAGTTATGAATTGAATTAATAATTTATAATTAATTTAAAAAATTAAGATTACTCGATCAGGTTACTATCAAAAAAATTCAATATTTATGTACTTTACAATAATTATACAATCATTTATATCTACAGATATTAAAACTCAATTACAATAATTCAAAACAATTAATGTTCATCTTCAAGAAGGAAGAGTCAACATAATAATTTGTTTTTTTTTGCTTAATCACAAACATGACTAGGCTTTTTTCTTTTATATATAAATATGGACATCACCATGTTGTATGTATATTGAAATCGATAAAATATAAACATATAAGAGTAAAATAAAGACTAGATATTTAAACTAATGAACTTTCATGTCATGAGAATTGTTTTAATAATCTTGTGCTTCCATTGAATAGAAACCGGCATTTCAATATAATTCACAATGTATCCGGATTAATGAAGTTATAAAATATATCACAACAAATTCAGGCCATCCATTTGATAATGCAAAAACAATAATTGTTTTGCAAATGAATTATCGATGTTAATCTCTTTGGTTTTGAAAACTTACACTAAATCCGTTTTATACCGCTAACAATCTATTTTCTGACAATGTGTGCATTTGAATACTGATCCTATATCTTATTCTCCTAATGAAGTCATTGAAGAATGGCGAAATATTGAGACATTAAAAACAAAGGATTTTATTTAGTCTACTGACCGCTAACCGAATAATTTCCAATCCTATATATATATATATATACACTCACGGACAAAATTATTGCATATTTTATTTTAGGTCTAAATTTTTTTTCCCTTTAACACTTTTGTGATTTCGGTTGCTAAATCTGTTACATTGGAGTGTTCTACGTATATTGCAATTTATTGCAGATAAAATAATGGTAAGACATAGCTTTTATAACTGAATTAGCGATAACTTGAAATTATAACTGAATAAGCGGAAAGCTATAATCATAGCTTAGTGTTCCTTGATGACTAAAATAATTTTCATAATGACATTTTCAGTTCATTATTTCTTCAATCTGTAGTTTCAGTTAGTGAGATGCCACGTTTGAATGAGTTAGTTGCGGTTAAAATTGTTTGTTTAATCAATGAGGGGTATAGACAAGAAGACATTGCACAGAGATCGAAATATCCATCAATCGACTGTTTCTCGCGTACTAAAACGTTACAATGAGACTGAAGGATACAAAAGGCGGCCTGGGCAAAGACGTAAGAGAATTACAACGCCAAGAGATGAGCAATATTCAAGAATTCAATCTTTGCGAAATCGTATACTTAGTGCTCCGCATCTAAAAAATCAATTACTAAATGCAAGGCAAGTCAATGTTTCCACCAAAACAATAATAAGGAGACTTAAGGAGGTCGATTTAAAGCCAAGACGTCCTGCTAGAGTTCCTCGACTTCTTCCACGCCATAAAATCGGACGGTTACAATTTGCAAGAGCACATTCTGACTGGAATGAACATCAATGGGGAAAAGTTCTTTTTACAGACGAAACAAGAATACAATTATGGAAGCCTGATGGGCGTAGTCTAGTATACAGAAGGTCAGGAGAACGTTTTGTAGAATGTAATCTTGTACATAATCTTAGCTTTGGTGGTGGTTCCATTATGCTATGGGCTGGAATTAGTTGGGAGAGTCGCACGGAGCTCATTGAAGTGAATTTAATAATGAATGCTGACTGGTACATACTTAACATCCTTGCAGAACATGTTATACCATATTCCGCCTTTATTTGATATAACTTTGTGCTAATGCACAATGCCCGTGCCGCAAGAACAGTAAACCACTACATTGAGGATGTAGGGATTGCTAAGCTAGAGTGGCCACCATATAGTCCTGACGCAAATCCCATAGAACATCTATGGGATAACCTAAACAAATATATTCGAACACGAAATCCAGCTCCTAACTCAATTGCAGAATTAAGGATTGCTGCACAGGAAGAATGGAATCGAATACCACAAGAAACCATCAAAGATCTTTTGCGCAGAATGCTTAGGAGGATGCAGGCTATCGTTAGAGCTAGAAGAGGAAATACTAAGTACTAAATTGTTATCATTTTGTCTTAAACTAATGTATCGTGTCGATGTTGTTGCTCTTTCCTAATTGAACGTTATTATCAAAAACAGACCATTTCACTAATTTCTCTACGAATATGTTCTAAAACTTCAATATGTAATTAATTCGATTATTAATAACGTAGAACACTCCAATGTAAAAGATTTAGTGACCAAAATCACAAAGGTGTTAAAGGAAAAAAAATTAAGACCTTAAATGAAATATGCAATAATTTTGTCCGTGAGTATATATATATATATATATATATATATATATATATATATATATATATATATATATATATATATATATATAGGGTGTTCTACAAGCTCTATGACAAACTTTGACAGATGGTAGGTCACTTGATTTAAAACATTTTTCTTAATAAACATGGGTCCGATTCGCTTTTGTTTAGAAGTTACAAGCATTTGAAGAATCGTAATTTTTTCAGTCAACCAGGAAGTGACAGAAAGTCACATAGAATGTTAAACAATGCACAATTATAAAATATACACCTGCTTCAATAAAAAACGTAAGCATTTATTCTCCACTGAGGAATATGCAGATATTGTGTTTGTATATGGGTATGCAGCTAGCCAAATAAGAAATGATCCAAATCTCATTCTTCGAATGACCGAATCTCCAGTTCGTCGATGTGAGGCTTGCATTCAAGCTGAGGGTGGACATTTCTTTTAGTCTTTAGTTTTGTGTTTATCATTTAATTTGAATTTTTATTATTAATTGTTAATAAAGTTTAAATGCTTGTAATTTCTAAACAAAAACGAATCGGACACATGTTTATTAAAAAAAATATGTTCAAAATCAAGCAACCTACCTTCTGTCAAAGTTTGTCATAGAGCTTGTAGAACACCCTGTATATATAATATATATATATATATATATATATATATATATATATATATATATATATATATAATTATATGAACAAACCAAGTATTAATGTTTTAGTGATGTTCAGAAATCATTAAAAGATTCATAGTATATTAGCCTCAGTCGACTTTGGTATTTAATGAATTAAAATTCAAATTAACCTATTCATTTTAACTTATTCTTGAAATGTTGTCTCTGAAGTATGGCTCATTTTTGGATTGGCATTTCGAAAAAAAAATCGAAATTTCGAAATCAAACCCAAATATTAAATTGTCAAAGATGTAACCTCGAAATAATGACCTTATTTGTAGCACAGCAAGCATATGGAAGGTTTCGTGTAAATTGTAGTCATATACAATTAGAAAAAATCTTCAAGAACTGTTTCGATTTCTATCTGCTTCTTGAGCCATTTCGATTCTCCTCATCCGTTTTTGATTCTCTTGTTGTTGCTTGATAAACATACTCAGCCTTTCTAATAGAAACTGTTTATCGTGTCCCTCCAATACCAACTGATTTTTCAGCACCTTAACCATGTGACGATTTGCTGAATTTATTGTCGTGTAATAATAAGACAAAAGCAACAAGAGAATTATAATTGGAACTGCAAAACCTGCGGTACTCAAAAACGAAACAAAACTTTGGAACCAATTCGGTGTATCCGCAAATAACTTTTCAATCGTATACCAAACGTTAGGTATATTTTGAAAGGGGCCACAAGTATTGGAGGGTACGAGCTCGGATATCGAAAACGTTATTGGTAATATTGCGAATATAAATGAAACCAGCAAGACTATCATGAACATGGAATTTGAACGTGATACCCTATAAATTAGTCCGCTCCGTTTAGAATTTACTAGACATGTGAACTTTTTGATGTAGAAAACAGCGCATAAATGTACAACAGAAATTAAAGATAGAAGCGGGGTATAAAAACAACCAATCCAACACAACGTTTGGGAATATACTACATCTAGTACATGCTTTGGTAAATCAAAAGTCTGTTACAATTTGCAAGAGCACATGCTGACTGGAATGAACATCAATGGGGAAAAGTTCTTTTTACAGACGAAACAAGAATACAATTATAGAAGCCTGATGAGCGTAGTCTAGTATAGAGAAGGTCAGGAGAACGTTTCGCAGAATGTAATCTTGTACATAATCTTAGCTTTGGTGGTGGTTCCATTATGCTATGGCCTGGCATTAGTTTGGAGAGTCGCACGGAGCTCATTGAAGTGAATTTAAGAATGAATGCTGACTGTTGCTTACTTAACATCCTTGCAGAACATGTTATACCATATGCCGGCTTTATTTGATATAATAACTTTGTGCTAATGCACGACAATGCCCGTGCCCATGCCGCAAGAACAGTAAACCAGTACATTGAGGATGTAGGGATTGCAAAGCTAGAGTGGCCACCATATAGTGCTGACGCAAATCCCATAGAACATGTATGGGATAACCTAAAAAAATATATTGGAACACGAAATCCAGCTCCTAACTCAATTGCAGAATTAAGGATTGCTGCACAGGAAGAATGGAATCGAATACCACAAGAAACCATCAAAGATCTTTTGCGCAGAATGCTTAGGAGGATGCAGGCTACTATATAAACTAATGTATCGTGTCGATGTTGTTGCTCTTGCCTAATTGAACGTTATTATCAAAAACAGACCATTTCACTAATTTCTCTACGAATCTGTTCTAAAGCTTCAATATGTAATTAATTCGATTATTAATAACGTAGAACACTCCAATGTAAAAGATTTAGTGACCAAAATCACAAAGGTGTTAAAGGAAAAAAAATGAAGACCTTAAATGAAATATGCAATAATTTTGTCCGTGGGTATATTATATATATATATATATATATATATATATATATATATATATATATATATATATATATATATATATATATATATATATATATAATATATTTGAGTTAGGCTTTCTTGCACTGTATAATACTATCTTTGGGTTTCTTGTTCTTGAGGTTTTAGTGCTTATTGAAATATAGATGAAAGTATTTGTTGTTAAATTTTTTGTTTATTTCCTAGACATACACGTGTTTCGGTCTGGCTTGACCTTTTTCAATGTCTTCAACTTTGTACTACAAATTAATATAAACATGATTTTGAAAACTACCAAATACTAGAAAGAGAAAAGAACTATAAAAAAAGAATAACCCTGGAGATGATAAATATCCAAACACATGACAATGCGATAAACGACAAAACAGACACGAACAATTTAGCTAAAGTTTACAAGAATATCATAAAACGGGGACGCCCTCTATCGAACCCAACACATACCACTCACAACTACAGACAAGCAAGAGAACAAAGACCTGAATTCAAAATAAATGAAAAAGACATGATCACAGAACACCAAAATCATAATAAATAAGATAACCTGTTCGGTCAATCAATCTGGAATATAATATTAAAGAACATAATTATATATAAGATAGGTAAGAATCTATTATCTTTTAAGCAATGGAGCTGTAATGTTTATATTAATTTGTAGTACAAAGTTGAAGACATTGAAAAAGGTCAAGCCAGACCGAAACACGTGTATGTCTAGGAAATAAACAAAAAAATTTTTTAACAAATACTTTCATCTATATTTCAATAAGCACTAAAAGCTCAAGAACAAGAAACCCAAAGATATATATAATATATATATATATATATATATATATATATATATATATATATATATATATATATATATATATATATATATATATATATATATATATATATATATATATATATATATATATAATTATATGAACAAACCAAGTATTAATGTTTTAGTGATGTTCAGAAATCATTAAAAGATTCATAGTATATTAGCCTCAGTCGACTTTGGTATTTAATGAATTAAAATTCAAATTAACGTATTCATTTTAACTTATTCTTGAAATGTTGTCTCTGAAGTATGGCTCATTTTTGGATTGGCATTTTGAAATCAAACCCAAATATTAAATTGTCAAAGATGTAACCATGAAATAATGACCTTATTTGTAGCACAGCAAGCATATGGAAGGTTTCGTGTAAATTGTAGTCATATACAATTAGAAAAAATCTTCAAGAACTGCTTCGATTTCTATCTGCTTCTTGAGCCATTTCGATTCTCCTCATCCGTTTTTGATTCTCTTGTTGTTGCTTGATAAACATACTCAGCCTTTCTAATAGAAACTGTTTATCGTGTCCCTCCAATACCAACTGATTTTTCAGCACCTTAACCATGTGACGATTTGCTGAATTTATTGTCGTGTAATAATAAGACAAAAGCAACAAGAGAATTATAACTGGAACTGCAAAACCTGCGGTACTCAAAAACGAAACAAAACTTTGGAACCAATTCGGTGTATCCGCAAATAACTTTTCAATCGTATACCAAACGTTAGGTATATTTTGAAAGGGGCCACAAGTATTGGAGGGTACGAGCTCGGATATCGAAAACGTTATTGGTAATATTGCGAATATAAATGAAACCAGCAAGACTATCATGAACATGGAATTTGAACGTGATACCCTATAAATTAGTCCGCTCCGTTTAGAATTTACTAGACATGTGAACTTTTTGATGTAGAAAACAGCGCATAAATGTACAACTGAAATTAAAGATAGAAGCGGGGTATAAAAACAACCGATCCAACACAACGTTTGGGAATATACTACATCCAGTACATGCTTTGGTAAATCAAAAGTCTGTGCGCCAATAAGAGTACAGAACTTATTATTATTAAATCGACTGGCTAAAAGAGATCTTGGAAAATTAATAAAGAAAGTTACTATAATACTGGTAGCAAAATCTGTCAAATATAGTTTATATATTTGCTGGCCTACATGAGTTTCCCAGCATACTGTAAAGGATTTACAAGATTCTGCATTACAGGTTATTTTGGTATATAGCGTAGCATATAAAACAATTAAAGAAGCCATTCGGAGAAATACAGTTCTGATCAATGTCAGCTTCACATCGAATAATGGAGTATAATGTTCGAAGATGATTAGGTACTTGAAAATAAAAGGGATGAAAATATTCATCGCCACCATGGATATAGAAGGTAAAAATTCATAAAAAAGTTTTTCTGTTTCGACAGATGATAATGTGGCGTTCAGAGTCATTTCTTCGATTTTATCTGTGCTTGTATTGAAAATGAAATAAATTGAACAGCCGCAAATAATCAATATTCCTACTACTACTGAATTAACAAGAAGTCTCATCAAAATTAACTTATATTTCTCATTGTTTGTCCTATTTTTCATTTCATCCTCTATTCTTTCAGTTTCCAAACTAGCTTTGATTTCTTGACAAATGGCTTGGTGTTTGATCAAAGCAGACTTTGTATTATGTATACAAAAATCCCAACCTCCAAAGACTACATTACAATAAAGATAAAATTGGCCTTCTCCCTCTATCAGTCTCTCTTTAAAATCCTTTGCACCAGCTCGAACCATAGAAATTAAAGAAACTAGTAGATATATCAAAATTACTAGAATGTACGCTAGAGGAAAATTATAATATAATGTTGTGCCATTAATCTGGTATGTAAAAACCTCTGATGGATAAAAACCATAGAACAAGTATGTACATTCCATAAACCCAGTACCTTGAACTATATCCAAAATTGTACTTGGTATATTGGCAGCATCTGAGCAAGTTTGATTTGTATTGATACTGTAGAAGCTTTTGTTTGAAATTTCCCAAAGTATATATGGCAATGTGACAAAAGTAAAAATTATTCCAAATATAAAGATATTGAGACAGAAAAGCCACTTAATGAAGAGGAAATATGAAACCACTCCAGTGCCAAAATGACCTTCAATTTTCTTCAAATCGCCCTTCCATAGTTCAAGATTATCGTAAGCTTCTGCTATCCTGTCACGAAATTTTTTCCACAATTTTCTTCTTTTCCATTTGAACTGTTCGTAGCCTTGCAGTCGCCAGTTAGGTTGATTCTGAAAAATAAACATCACTTAAAATATTGAGAATTAATTCAAAAAGTTTGCATTTTTTCATCTAAAAGTTTTATATATAACGAAATTTAAAAACTAAAAGGATGTATGTATGTTTCTGCTCAATACAAGTAAGTTGTAGATGCCTATTGAATAAAATACCTACTAATTTCATTAAATTCCATAAGTTGAAATATAAGAATCACTTAATACTTTTGAAATCCATCTATATTAATACATGATTGGTTTTCTATGTGGAAAGTGCATGGGTCCGATACAAATAATGTCCATTCCAAAATATAATTGCAATAGCCAGTTATAGCAGATAATATACAGACATAAATCAAAGATATCAAAAAACTATACAATACGATTGTACTCCATGTACTCAAATACAGTTATATTATATAACATGGGACTAAAGTGAATTTTTTAATCCCGCACATGATGTTTATTGGCTGGGGGCTCGTAGAGCCCCAGGGCCAATAATCACGTAAGGGATAAAATATCTCTTTAGTCCTGAGGCATATACGCTATTTTTGCACTTTCATATAACTTTCAACATTGATACAATTAATAATTTTGATGAGTTATATAAACACGGTACTTGGATTACTCAGTAGGTAACGTTATAGCAAAACTGTGACAACAAAATTTTTCAATTCAGTGACATTCAATTAATGTTGACATTTAAACGAATCGTGATTTAACTAACAGAATATCAAGAAAATGAATCAAGAAATGAATTAATCTATAAATTTTAATATAGATGAGGCAGCTGACATGATAACGGAAGAATTAATACCCAAAAAATCGAGATTTGAAATGCAACTTTATATCCCTAGGGACTGAAAGATATATTTTAGTCCCTGTTATACGGGACTAAAGTTGGCCCTTTAGTCCCGGAAGTGCAAAAATATATTTTATGATATATGCCCCCTGTCATAGACCTTCAAGCAATAAAGACATCTGAAGTTTAATTACACTTATTATGATGAACAAAACTAAATTTGAATTTATTACGTTTATTATCACAAAATATATATTTTGTGATAATAAACGTAGTAAATTCAAATTTAGTTTTGTTCGTCATGTTAAATTATCACGTAGTAACGATGGATTCCATCAACTACACTTATTATCTTTTTCCTATCCCCTCATATACTTGTGTAGGATATTATCATCAGTGGGTAAAAGAAAAATTATTGAAATTATTGATTTTCGACATTTTGAAGATTAGATGGGTTAGTCACTTCAAATATAAATATTAATAAATGTTGCCGCATAGAAAAGCTGAATCATAGATATGGATTTGCTCTTTTGAACAATTTCACCTCAGTGATATATATATATATATATATATATATATATATATATATATATATATATATATATATATATATATATATATATATATTCATTTTCATTATATTCTTGAACCATTTTATTTATATTTAAAGAACAAAGTTAGTAGGATTTTTGGTTCAGTTAGACAATCTTATGATTATATATATTTCTATTTTCATTAACGTTTCAGTCTGTTACTTTGACCTTTATCAAAATGATTGCATCAATATGTTACCATCACTAAAATGAAAAGAGACTCATAATAACTTATCGTGAATATCTAAACAGGCTTAACTCACCAGAATTAAAAACTTTTCACATAAATCACAGAAATACATTAACAATTTATAAATACTACGCAAAAAAAAAAACTTGACAATGATCCACAGTAACAAATTTTGAAACATTTTCGTCTACATACTGACGTGTCTATGTAGACGAAAATGTGTCAAAATTTGTTACTGTGGATCATTGTCAAGTTTTTTTTTTTTTGCGTAGTATTTATAAATTGTTAATGTATTTCTGTGATTTATGTGAAAAGTTTTTAATTCTGGTGAGTTAAGCCTGTTTAGATATTTACGATAAGTTATTATGAGTCTCTTTTTATTTTAGTGATGGTAACATATTGATGCAATCATTTTGATAAAGGTCAAAGTAACAGACCGAAACGTTAATGAAAATAGAAATATATATAATCGTAAGATTGTCTTACTGAACCAAAAATCCTACTAACTTTGTTCTTTAAATATATATATATATATATATATATATATATATATATATATATATATATATATATATATATATATATATATATTTCGGTATTGAAGATTCATACAACCAGAAAGGAGGATTACAAATGTACGAAACAATGTTTATGGCGAGGGTAACAGTTTAGCGTGATGATGCAAGAAGTTATTGGTGATGCGCATGCCGGATACCGGAAGCAATATACTTTGTAAAAAAGTATTACTTTTTGAAAAGAAGTCAGTGTAAATTTTCCAAAAATTGTTTACTCATTTAATAAGACAGTTTCTGTTTGATGAAAATGGAGAATTAGATATTGCTGCTTGGCACATAGGCCAAGCTACAGAGATTTTTTCATGTAAAAAGTGTTAGAAGAAAACCAGCTCCGCCATTGTTTGTAAAATAGTTCCACATGATATAGTGATATGTTTTTCACTCGACTTTATTATCTATATCTTTGTTATTAACAATTTTATGCAAAAAATCGCGTTGTTTTTAGTTTTTTGCTTATAAAATTGAATCAGAGTAATCGTGATGGTGTCAATAGACTTATTGAAGAGAATGAAAAGACGAAAAAAATGAGAGGTCGGAGGGACTCGATCAGACCCTTAGTCTAAGGGAAAATTGGAAAAAACCGGTCAAAATGCAGTTTTTTCAAAAGTTCATAACTCGGTTATTTTTTGAGGTGAAGCGTAGATCCTCCGGTTAGTATTATTTATCAATATAAACTTTATTTGTGCGGAGAGCAGGAACTGTCGGATGCATAGTTTTTGATCTGTGGCCATTTGAATATTTTACTATGCAATTTTCCAGCAGACCTGAATGCGACAAGTATGGTCTGATTTCAATTTACAAAAAAGATTTTGAAATTAGAATTCTCATAATTCAAAACGTTCATCTTGGTTTTTCATGAAAACGCTGAGAAATATGTTAAAAATAAAGCTGAACATGACGAAAAACGGCCGAGAAATAACCGTCATGTTCAAAATGCCGACGCTTTCTAATGTCGTGCTTATCCTTGCCTGCTGCTCTACCCCCACTCTTCAAGTATTCTCACGCGCTCGGCCCTTTTTCGTCATGTTCAGCTTTATTTTTAACATATTTCTCAGCTTTTCATGTAAAACTAAGATGAACATTTTGGACTATGAGAATTCTACTTTGAAAATCTTTTTTGTAAATTGAAATCGGACTATACCTGTCGCATTCAGGTCTGCTGGAAAATTGCATAGTAAAATATTCAAATGGTCACAGATCAAAAACTATGCATCGCACAGTTCCTGCTCTTCGCACAAATAAAGTTTATATTGATAAATAATACTAACCAGAGGATCTACGCTTCAACTCAAAAAATAACCGAGCTATGAACTTTTGAAAAAACTGCATTTTGGCCGTTTTTTTCCAATTCTCCCTTAGACTAAGGGTCTGATTGAGTCGTCCGACCTCTCATTTTTTTCGTCTTCTCATTTTCTACAATAAGTCTATTGACACCATCACGATTACTCTGATAGTTTCAATTTTATAAGCAAAAAACTAAAAACAACGCGATTTTTTGCATAAAATTGTTAATAACAAAGATATAAATAATAAAGTCGAGTGAAAAACATATCACTATTTCATGTGGAATTATTTTACAAACAATGGCGGAGCTGGTTTTCTTCAAACACTTTTTGCACAAAATGCTCACTCTAAATCTCTGTAGCTTGGCCTAACAATATATTTTGGATTTTTGACTACTGTAACTCCAATCAATTTGTAATATATCAACACTAAATTCAACTAAAATATTAAGTATTCTCTTCTTGATGGTGAGGCATGGTGTGGTGAATGAATAGCAAACTCTAAAATAACAAAACATATCAGCTTATATCAAAGAGAATATCGCCAGCGCTAACTTGGAATGACTCTGAATCATTTCATGTTGTCAATACCACAAAAAAGTATGTCTCTATACTTACCAGTATTTTAGATTTCAATTCCCTTTTCTGTGCCATAGGAATGGGCATCGTTTTGATTTGCATTATATCCTCCCACATCGTTTGCTCGTTGGAAATATTTTCTGAAAAGTCGGGTAACATCGACACTTGGACGTCATTGGTAACCGAAACTCTTCTGTTAACAGTAGATTCTCTTCGGGATCTCAAAGTTGCTTGTCTACGCATTGTTTTGTCGTTTGTTCCTCGATTTGTACGCATTCTGATCGTTGCTAGTGAAAACAATTTTGAGATTATTATATACAGATATCTTTGTGGAATGAATATATCTGATATATCAAAGGAGAGCATCATAATTTGAAATAATTTTCGTCGACATCAATATCGGCAATTTCATCGTTTTCCACATTTTTCAATAAATTCTTATAATAGAATTTTCGAATGACATTTTTGAAATATAGACACAGACACACGCACGCACGCACGCACGCACGCACACACACACACACACATATATATATATATATATATATATATATATATATATATATAACTTATATATATATATATATATATATATATATATATATATATATATATATATATATATATATATATATAAATATATATAATTACATATATATACATACAAAAAATGAGAAACAATATACATATTTTATTTTTATCACTACTTTTATTCAAATGTTTGCTACTGTAGTTTTGTAGTACTACTACATTTTGAAGCGAATGAATATTTTTGGTTAAGTTTTAATAATAGTGAACTAGTATACAAAGAAAAGGAGCTGAAAGTTTATCAATTTCAACTTAATAAATGAAGGATTTACTACTGACATAAAATTATCCTAAGAAAAATCAAATAATATATTTCTATACATTCAAAAATATTTACTTTTTCACTTTTTGGAACTGTATGTAGAATTTTTACTTTATTTTTACACGTCTGGAAACGTGTGAACCGAATCAAGAAAGAAATTTGAGTTTTCTTTATTTAATCTGAAGAAACGTTGATTTTCTTCGAATTTAGTGCAAATTTTCTGCCAGTTTATATATATATATATATATATATATATATATATATATATATATATGCATTGTGACCCATTTAAAATGAATTTAAAAAAATATATTAAGTTTCAAAAACTTCATTTCACACAAATTTTCATAACTTTAGTTTCATTTCAAAATGCTCTCTATGTTTTTTTTCGGTCAAAGACTCTGTGAAAGATGGCAAAGCGTATTAGGCAAATTTTGTTTTCAAATCGGACTACAAATCTACAATTTCGATTCAGATTAAGACATATTTAAAATCTGGAAACACTTTAAATGGCTCAATCTGTTCTACAACAGTTATAACTCCTGAAAATATGGTAATGTGAGCGATTTGTGGCGTAGGATTTTTATTACAAAAAGCTTCCACCACAAACCTTTCCAGACTTTAAATATGTCTATAGCCTGAATAAAAATTACAATCAAATACTTTGTTTCTAAAATTGAAGTTGTATCTTCGTTGTGAATCAATATTTTATATGAAATTTTTTTTATTTATAACGTCTACGAATCCGGTGGTGCAGTCAAATTTGAAAACAAAATTTTCCTAATACACTTTCGCTATTGTTGACAAAGAAAAAAACATAGAGTGCAACAATTTGGCTGCATTCGTTTTGGATATTGTTGCAAATAACGTTCAGATGCTATTCTGGAGTTTCTATATGCGTGTATGTAAGTATCATACATGTCTTGTTTTTCCGACAACGAATATTTCATTATTTAATCTATTTAATGAATTATCTAATTAATAGAGCGTTACATATCAAACAGGATTCAGGTTTTTACAAAATTCAAGTGATGGCTTCACATTACAACTGTCAACAAAGTTATTTAACAATTCTGGCACCAGCCTACTACTTAAACAAAAAAATAAAAAGAAGTTCAAATTTGCGTAACTAGACTCAGTATTTTTGTAAAGTGTGATACATTGTTGAATTCATAATTTTTTTCTTTATCATTCCATAACGACGTCCATAAGAAAAAAAAAGTTGACTATCGCGTCTCTGTAACAATGGAAAATAGAAAAAATCTGACAACACCGGTAGAATTGCTATGTTGGATAATAGATACAAACCGAATTTATATATATAAGTTATTTCCAGAAACAAATGAGTTACAAAGAAAAAAAGAAAATATCGATTTTTAGTTTTTTTGAAATATCTCGGGAACTATTGGAGATATTTTGGATCTATTTACACCATCACACTAATCCCTAAATAACGCAACTTTTTTGTAATTTAAGCCACACTGTATTTCTAACGGTTTCCTGTAGTCCCCCTCTCAATAGTTCTAACCCTGTGTATATATATATATATATATATATATATATATATATATATATATATATATATATATATATATATATATATATATATATATATATATATATATATATATATATTAATATATATATATATATATATATATATATATATATACTATTTATATATATATATATATATATATATATATATATATATATATGTGTTCAGAAAGATTCCGCGTCGGAAGTATTTTGAAAAACTAGGTTCTCGGAATGAACCGCGTAAAAGATTCGAGAAATCTCGACGTTTCGGCTCCTTTTGCGAAGCCATCTTCATTAGAATTAGGAGGGGAATAATTCAGATACGTGGCCTCAATCTGCCTACTCCACGAATCGAATTAGGAGGAATCGGAAACAATACGATTGCGTGGTCTCAACCTGCCTACTCCACTAACCGTTATGCTTCCTGTCAACTCTGAAGTCTCAACCTGCCTGCTCTTCAGAGTCAACTCAGTATATATATATATATATCCCACCCCCCCCCCCCCCCACCCCCCCCCCCCCCCACCCCCCCCCCCCCCCACCCCCCCCCCCCCCCACCCCCCCCCCCCCCCACCCCCCCCCCCCCCCAAAGACAACCATATATATATATATATATATATATATATATATATATATGCAGATAGATATAGATACATCGGCAGATAGATGAATAGATAAAAATAATATATATATATATATATATATATATAAATATATATATATATATATATATACCTATACAGGTTGTCCTTATTGCCATGAGCCACTATTGCTATCTCGGTTCTCGGTAACTATAGTAACTACAAGGTTGGTAAAATTAGATGAAATGTGCAGTTTTTGGAGGAAATTGACAATCCGAATTCAGATTTTTTTTTTAAATTTCTATTATTAATAATATTAATTAATAATATTGCAACATGGCTAGTGCAAGTGATCAGAACGCTAATTTCGTCGCCGAACTAAATAAATTGAAAAAAGAAGTACTCATAGCAATTATTATGTCTAAGAAAGTGCCCCAATGTGTAGTGATCTCTGAGGAATTAAAATTGTATATTGAGCGGGATGATAATCTTGAAGAAACTGAAATATTTACGGATTCGATAGATCAGACTGCTCCTAACCTAAAAGAAGAACCGATCGAGAACAAGTTGATGTATGAATTAGAGGTAACAAAAATGAAAGTAGAATACCTGCATAAAATCAACAATAACCTAATGGTGAGTGACAAAGATATGATAATATCGCTATTAAAAAATGGAAACAAATTTTTTTTTATCTCGAGGGACCTACAGTTTAACGCCGGTTTCGAACGGCCAATGGGCTTGTAAACAATTTACATTACCCAACAATTAATCTCATAATTATTAGAACCACTAAATTCAGGACATACACAACACCCAAGAGCAAGGTGGGACTCGACGCCGACTGATAACTTGAAATCTAATGTGAACAGCGTTGCCCTGTTGTCTGGAAATTCCTCAAAATCAGGAAAGACGGTAAATAAAAGTCAGGCTCCTGCTGAAGACGTAAAAACCAAGAAAGAACTCCAATGTCATACTCTTGATACTTCAAATGGCGGCAGAGGCCGACTCAAGCATGAAAAATCGAATATTTTGTGGGGAGATAGCAATAATATATTTGGGCAAAGTCAGAAAGGATGTAAAGGAAGAACAAATCAAAATGTATCTGAAGACTCAATTTCGAGATTATGATTACATTGTTGAGCGGTTGACATCTCATCAGGACGCCACTAGCTGCTCACTCAGATTACACGTTATTACCAAAATTGATGGACTCATCAGTGTTGCCCAAGGGAATCGCTGTGAAGAGGTTCCAGTTTTTTCGGAAATCCAATTCAAAAGCGAATGGAGGAGAAATCTGATGGATGTATTCGAATAGGACACGCAAACGTACAGGGGCTCACGAATAAGGTACAATCTCTTGAAATTTTTGCCAGATCAATGAATCTATATTTTATTTGCATAACTGAACATTGGTGCGATAAAGACAATATCGCCCTCATGAATATCCCAGGTTACTCAATTGTTGCTTCATTTGTAAGAGAAAATCGCCAACATGGGGGTTCGATAATTATGGGAAGAACGGGATACAAAGTTATCAACATTGACTGCAGTGAGGTATCTGCTGAACTTCATTTCGAATGTTGCGCAGTCAGATTTAAAATTAATAAAACTACATACTGTATAGTTTGCACTTATAGATCACCAAGTGGCAGCTTCAGTTCATTTATTGATAGGTCATATGAGCTTTTATCGTATTGTAGTAGACGGGACCAATGTATGGTTTACTGTGGTGATTTTAACGTTAGGTATTATTCAGATAGCGAAGAGAAAAAATCTCTTATAGATATGTTTTTTAGTTTTAACTTAAAGATAACATCGGAAAAACCATCTCGGGTGTATTTCGACTGAAGGGACGTCAAGAGAGAACAAAAATTGGATTACATGGTGACCGACGCTGATGTGATCGAAACAAGTATGGTGCAACCGAACCTGGGTGACCACCTTGCACAGATATGTTCAATTAGTGTTCAGAGATTCAATAATATCGAGAAAGCAACATTTAATAACACAAGAGCGGTTCTAAATCTAGATATGCTGAAGGCCTCTATAAAACGTGACACATTCGATGATGTGTATAATGCTGAAAGTGCGGATAAGAAGTACAATAACCTGCAAGATACGTTGGATTTTCTGATTAAGAGTAATTAAATGAATTGAAATTGAGGCTCTCTAAACAAAATAATTGGATTTCACAAGAAGTCATGCGCAGGGGACGTGAACTCAAAAATTGCTTTTGGCTCGTGAAAAATATACCAAACCAAGAATTAATACAAAAATACAAAAAACAAAAAAAAGAATATAATAAATATATTCTTGACAAAACGTAGTTATAATAAAAACCGTATAACAGAGAGTAGAAACAAACAAAAAACTATTTGGCAGCTAGTGAACACGGATATAAGTGGTGACATAGCAAAAACTGAAATTACACTTATGCACAATAACGCTTTCATTTCAGAACCCAGGGAGGTAGCTTGTATTTTTGTTCGTTATTTCGCGAGCGTTACTAGAAACTCGCTCCATGCGAAATACGGCACCAAACTTTCGGTTAACTGCACTCTGACTAAAAAAACTATCTTAAACAGTTTTTCATACTCTTTGCCGATGAGAGTGAAGTCGCAAATATAATTAAAAAAATAAAAAATAAAAATAGTTCAGGAATAGTCAAAATGATTAAATACCTGAGTGATGTACTAATAAAGCCAATAACTGACATTGTTAATTGTATTCTCGAGACGGAGGAATTCCCCGACGCACTAAAGACAGGACTGGTAATTCCCATCCATAAAAAAGGCAGTACTGAACAAATGGAAAATTATAGGCCTATAACATTATTGAATGTATTCGGTAAGATTATTGAGAGACTTATTTATGATAGAATGGTTTCGTTTATGGGACGTACAAAGATTCTGACAGAATCTCAACATGGATTCTACAAGGGTAGATCGACGGAGAGTGCGGCCTTGGGACTCTTTGAGTGCACCTACAAGAAAATGGATGATGGGGAGTGCGTGGCGGCTCTCTTTTTCGATCTCTCTAGAGCTTTTGACAGTTTAGATTGGGATTTGTTGATTGAAAAATTACAGTGTTATGGTTTCAGAGGGAAGATATCCAAGTTCCTGAGATCATTTCTGAATAAAAGAAGAATATGTGTGAAAATGGGTGAATTTGTCTCTGAAGCTCATGATATAGACATAGGTGTTCCGCAGGGTTCTGTTTTGGGACCACTACTCTTTTTACTATTCGTCAACGAAGTGCCAGAATATTTGCTTGGTGGTCTCATTATTATGTTTGCCGATGATACATCGGTGGTGGTCTCGGCTCGGACTCCTGGGGAATTAGAAATTAAACTAAAAAGGTCAATAGATGCCTTTGCGGAATGGTGTAGATTGAACAATATAATACTTAATTTAAATAAAACAATTTGCATAAATTTCCATTCCAGCCATCTTAAATGCACCATAAACTTGCCGTCAGTGAACTTGTCGGAACAAACAACTTTCCTGGGATTACGTATTGATAGCATGGTAAACTGGAAAAATCATATTGATTACGTATGTGTCAGGTTGAGTGTCGGTTACCATGTTATAGATAAGCTGAGACGAGTGTATGACATGCAGACCCTTTTGACAGTGTAGTACTCACTAATTTTCAGTCACTTGAATAATGATGTTGTTCTATGGGGAAACAGTGTACAGGCTGTCCCATTTTCGATGTCCTTACGGGGTAACTCGCTTATTTTTAAAGATAGAGATTTGCGGTTTTCGCGAACGTTGGCTACTTTTTTGTGAATCTTACCGTAAACAAAATTTTCATAGCTTGCTTCGTTTTTGAGATACAGGGCGAAGTTGAAAATATTGCATTTTGGTCCCCCCCCTGTATCTCAGCTGTCTTTTAACTTATAGAAAAAGTAAGAACTGTTTTTATACACTTTTTTACGTAGAATCCAGTGCCGTAGTCAGATTTTAATGAGCTGTCATTGTTTAGGTATAACCCAATGTTATAATTTTTTAAATGGAACACCCTGTATATTTTTCCATATTCAAAACACAAATGCTTTGCGCTTTTCAAAAATATATAATACTTATATGAAATTTTAAGTATTAGCCCTGTATTTAGATAATTTTCTTTTTTCTATGGCAAGTCAAGACAAATATCACTTTGATAGATCGTTCGGCGCAGTAAACAAAAATATCACTTCCATTTATATAGGTTAGAATGAAGAGTATTCATCAAAAAAATATTATTCAATATAAGTTACTAAACAGAGATACATTTAATAATGATTATAACAGAAATAGAAACATATGTAATACTGCTACGAAACAAAGTTCTATCATTTTTCTGTTGAAAATATTTTGTAAATATTGTTCAAATTACTGCCTATTCTGTTGAAGACACATTTTCTGAGGGTAGCGCCAATCGACCACAGTTAAAACAAAAGTCTTATACCTAAGTATTTGAAAACTTCTCTCGTAGCATTCATCAGAGCATCTCGATTTTCGAGCCGCGTGTGGTTCATTTTATTTTTTATGTAGCCCCATATGAAGAAATCTAATATAGATAAGTCAGGGGACCTTGGTTGCCAGTTAATGGGACCATTATTACCAATCCACTGGTTTTGGAATCTTTCATTAGGATAAACCTTTTCTATATTGAGTCAACGGAATTTTGTCAAGTAGTTCAGAAAGAAAATCATCCAAAATTTCCAAATATCTTTAGCGATTCAAGTTACCGTCGAAAATGCTGTAGGCGCTAATCTTCCTCTAAAAACGAAACAGGATACATCAAAGCCGAATCTGCCTTGTTTTTTATGAACCACCGTAACGTGCTCATTTTCATTTGACCAATAACGATGATTATTTCGATTAAAAATGCCAACGCTACTTATATGGCTTTCATCGGACAATATACCACCTACAAAACTCAATACTCTTCTCAGTTTCACCTGGGTGCAGATGATGTATAGCTTGGGATATATAGGGGGTATATATATATATATATATATATATATATATATATATATATATATATATATATATATATATATATATATATATATATATTTTAATATCTTCGAAACCCTTGGAATGCCAACCGAATCTTCAATTTCTCTGCAAATATTTTTGTTCTCTTCTACCTTTGGGAGGACACTAATTTCATAATTTTCGGTATTTTCTTTTCTAAACCTTTCTGGCCTAGGCTTTTCAAACTATCCGAAACAGGAAACTTAAAATTTCTTCTTTTTATCTAACTGACACCCAGTAACTGGGTAATAGTAGATACTTTTCAAAATAGAGGTCCATCCTTGATTTGGATTCAAACCAACTTGGTAATATATCCCAACCATATCTAATTTTTCGTAGTTTTGATATACTGGATTATCATTCGCCATTGTAGGAAAAATTTGTACACTTGGACAGGAACTATAAATATTCTGCACTTGCTTTTTTTTCATAGCCACCTACTAATTAGGTCCAGAGCGTATATAGTCGATAAATAGTGTTTCATTAGTTTAAATTTATTGTTTTGTCAAATTGTTTAATAACGTATATTAAACAATATTTTTTTAATGAAAACTTTTCGTTTTACGCTATTCATCTGGAAGTGATATTTTCGTTTATTGCGCCGAACGATCTATTAAAGTGATATTTATCTTGACTTGCCATAAAAAAAAGAAAATTATCTAAATACAGGACTAATACTTGAAATTTTATATAAGTATTATATATTTTTGAAAACCCCAAAGCATTTGTGTTTTGAATATGGAAAAATATACAGGGTGTTCCATTTAAAAAATTATAACATTGGGTTATACCTAAACAATGACAGTTCATTTAAAAAATCTGACTACGCCACTGGATTCTACGTAAAAAAGTGTATAAAAAACATTTCTTACTTTTTTTATAAGTTAAAAGGCAGCTGTGATACAGGAGAGGGGCCAAAATGCAATATTTTCAACTTCGCCCTGTATCTCAAAAACGAAGCAAGCTATGAAAATTTTGTTTACGGTATCGTGAGATTCACAAAAAAGTAGCCAACGTTCGCGAAAACCGCAAATTTCTATCTTTAAGAATAAGCGAGTTACCCCGTAAGGACATCGAAAATGGGACAGCCTGTACATTGGATGAAAGTTTTTATCAAACAAAAAAGAATTGTCAGATTACTGTTCAACTTGAAAAAACAAGAGTCGTGTAAACCATATTTCAAGAAATATAGAATATTAACACTTTCATGTATTTACATGTATAAACTATTAACATATATAAAGATGACAGAATTTCAGTTAGTGATGCCGCCGAGACGAGAGATTCTCGTCTCTCGTCTCGTCTCGACGAGACGAGAGAGATATTTTCTCTCGAAATAAATTTCGAGACGAGACGAGAGAAAGCCCCTCTCTCGTCGAGAATTTCTCGTTTCTCTCGATCTCTCGAGCAAACATTTCTTACATTTATGTCATGTTTCCTATAGTTTTTATCAAAGTATACAAAAATCGTGATAATAGTATATTGTATAATTAGTGGGAAAAGCATAATATTCCCAAACGATTGTGATAATTACCAAACGAGGAGCGTAGCGACGAGTCTGGTAACACAGGAGTTTGGGAATATGCTTTTCCCACGAATTATACATACTATTTTTTCTCCGATCGTTGATTTACATTTAAAAAATTAATTAATTAAAAAATATTTCATCCAAGATGTAATCAAGTAAGTTTAAATAGGTTTCTCTATGTTCATATTGAAATATAGAAGTAGTAACCATGGAAATTACTCTGTTATGACAAAAGTAAAATAATTTTAAAGCTGGTTTTGTTTGATTCGTTGTATTTTATAAGGAATTAAAAAAAAATTAGTAAACATGAACACTGATAGTGATTATTTGTTGTCTTGCACGGCTCCTGAACTAGTAGAAGCCGCGAACGTGGCTTCACTTAATTTACTTCCGGCGAAATCCAGAGAGAAGTATGAACTTGCGTACCTACGCTTCATGAATTTTTGTAGAAAAAACAACAGTGTATCCTTTTCTGAGAATGTACTGATGGCGTATGTTGCTGAATTGGCTAAAACAATGAAATCTTCGACGTTGTGGGCACATTATTCCAAGCTTCGATCAACTTTGTCTGTTAAAAATAATATTAATATTGCCCAGTACCAAAAACTGAGAGCAGTTTTAAAACGTCAAGCTACAGGATACAAAAAATGTAAATATTAACAACAATTATAAAAATTAAAACCATACTTTGTTCATTTTAATGTAATAATCCATTTGTTACATTACCGCACGCTACAGCAGTGCGGTATAGTTATTTTCCTAACAAGTGCGGAAAGAGATATTTTCCCGCACGAAACTGCCGTTACCCGAACGACGCGAAACGGAGTTCGGGTAAGCAGTTGAGTGCGGGAAAGACTCTTTCCGCACGAGTTAGGAACAATATTTTTTCTACAAGCGCTTATTTTAACGGAGATTTTAACACGGAGATTTTAACACACCGATGAAATTCGATTTGATATATTCAAATAATTTCATACTAATGACATATTATGTTAATTCACATGTCGTTTCCATAGTAACGTCGTCGGTGGCGTTCGGTGCATAGAGACATATCATTATTCAGTTTATTCTCTAATAAAAGCGTGCGGGAAAAATCCCTGCTATTCCATTTCCGCACGCAAACGCGTGCGGAAATGGAATAGCAGGGGTTTTTCCCGCACTGTTTGGCAATATGACTCTTTACGAATTGAAATGCGTGTGGGAAAAGGGTTGAAAGCGCACTCTTGTAGAAAAAGAATATTACCGCACTGTTATTTTCTAATTGCTTAGCAACTGACCACTATTCTGGAATGTTGAGCTTTTCGCATAGAAAACAGGTAAAAATAGTGTCACTTTTCCCACGATCGGAGAAATATATTTAGATAGGTATATCTCTCGTAATATCCTTTGAAAATAAGCACTGTAAATTGTACTTAGTTTTTACGTTATCCATTTTAAATTAATAGAACCGGCCCAGCTACACTACTAGCGGGTAGTTGTATATAGTAATAATATATACAGGGTGTGACTAAGTTTGCACTATTGCTATCTTCGATTGGCAAACTAACAGCCGTATTCACCATCGGCTGCTAACTTTTTATCTGGCCGCAAAATGCGTAAAGGCGACTACACATATACCTGTCTACTTGACAAGTATGCTTTTTCAAGCTTTTTGTACAATATTATAAATGAAGGTGTGTATTGAAAATTTAGATCGTATATGTATTGATAGTGTTGACATTTGTTTTGAGATAGAAAAAACTGTCATGAGAAATAAAAGTATTGTCATAATTACATTTTTTCTTTAAGCCATTTATACGTATCTTTCCATTATATATCCTTGTAAGAAACGTAAACTCCACCGGGTAGGTTCAGTTTTACGTATTTTGAACATTTGGCGACCGTGACAGGACATACGATGGAAAAATTATTGAAGGCTTTAGATGTTCACCGAACTTCATTCATGCGAATTTATCAAGAAACGGTGGAACTAATGAATAATGATGATTATGATATGGGTGATGTACAAGGAAGCGTCATGATATTGGATCAGAAGATTGGAGTTATTCAAGATTTGGATAGGCAGTTGTTAGACAAGATGTTAGATGGTGATACGCCAGGAGAAGATATGGACGCTGAAGTAGCAAGGTCTGATGAGTTGTTGAGTAAATATAATAGGCTTAAGACGAAAATAGATAGATATTCCAATAAAAATTCTCTCTCTGAACTATCTGATGTTAGCTCGAGTCAAGTTAGGCGGAATATTAAGTTACCCAAGATTGAACTGATCAAATTTTCTGGAGAAATTAAAAATTGGTTGTCTTTTTGGGCTCAGTTTAAGAGAATTCATGCAGATGATTCTATTCCAAATGAAGATAAATTTCAATATTTAATTCAGGCAACCAATATCAACTCCCGTGCCCGACAACTTGTGGAAAGTTACCCACCTTCTGCTGAGAATTACCCAAAGGTTATAGAAAGTCTAAAGTCTCGTTTTGGACGTGAAGATCTATTAGTAGAAGTCTACGTAAGAGAGTTGTTGAAGTTAATTTTAACAAATTTGAACTCCAAAACAAAATTAAGTTTCTTGTATGATCAGATTGAATCTCAATTGAGATCTTTGGAAACTCTAGGTGTAACATCAGATAAATGTGCGGCCATGATTTATCCGTTAGTTGAGTCATGTTTACCAGAGGACATTTTAAGAGTTTGGCAGCGTAGTTGCAATTTTGATTCGACAACACCTTTGAAATCTAAATTAGATAAATTAATGCAGTTTATGAGCAGAGAAGTGGAAAATGAACAGAGAATTTCTCTTGTTAAAACCAGTTTTGATACACCTCAACGAAAGAAATTTGAATTCGGTTCAACAAGTACATCTAGTGCGCCAGTACCTACTGCGTCTGTTTTAGCTAATAGTAATAAGCCAGTTAAATGTATATTTTGTAAGAAATCGGGTCACTTCTCTATAGATTGTGATGATAGTAACACAAATAGTTTATCATTTGACGATAAAAGGAAAATTTTGATAAGTAATGGCAGATGTTATTTATGTATGAAATTTGGACATATCTCTCGAAAGTGTGCTGTTAGGATAAAATGTTCTATATGTGGAGATAGACATGCCACTTTGATGTGTAATAAAAAATCACAGCATATAGTGGAAAGAGACGATCCCAAGGCGAAGTCAGAATGTGGTGTTACTGTCGAAAGTTTATCCAATTGTTCGTTTGACGGAACTTTTTTACAAACTCTAGTAGTCAAAGTTTGTGGTTCTGGTAGATCACGTTTCGTCAGAGTGATCATTGATACAGGTTCCCAGCGATCTTATATTTCTAATCATTTGGCAACAGAAATGGGCTATGTATCATGGAAAAAAGAGCAAATTATACATGCTCTTTTTGGTGGTATTCATTCCGATGTTGTGGATCATCATTGCTACAATGTCTCCATGACAAATGTCGATGGAAAATACACATGTAATTTCGATGCTCTCAGTCAAGCAGTAATATGTAGTCAAATTATTTCAATTCGAGATGGTCCTTGGAAGTCAGAACTTGTAGAATTAGGAATTTTCATAACCGATACAGAAGATGGTCCAATAGAAATTTTATTAGGTGCGGATATAGCTGGAAAGTTATTGACTGGCAATAAGCATATATTTTGAAATGTGGTCTCGTTGCTATGGAGACAAAATTAGGTTGGACTCTGATGGGCAGGACATCTAGTGGATATCATGATATTTCAAGGTCTTCATCCATGATAGTTACTTCATTATTTTGTAAAAATGATATAACAAGTTTTTGGAATTTAGATGTCTTAGGCATTTCTGACCCTAATGAGAACAAAAATAGTAGGGAACATGAGGCAGCTTTGATGGAAACATTTTTAGAATCTATCACTTTGAATGATGAAAAAAGATATGAAGTCGGTCTGATGTGGATAGATGGTCATCCTTCATTACCGAACAATTTTGTTTCTGCTAGAAGACGTTTGGATGGTCTCATGAAAAAGTTAGATACCGATGGATATTATAGTGAATATGATGCTGTTTTCAATGATTGGCTCCATGAGGGAATCATAGAAGAGGTTTTGATTGAAAAATATGAAGCTGACGGTTATTATTTACCTCATCGTCATGTTATCAAATTGAGTAGTTCAACAACAAAGTTACGCCCAGTATTCGATGCATCTGCAAAAGAAAAGAATCACCCTTCATTAAATGATTGTCTCGAGAAAGGCGTGAACATGATCGAAATTATATCTTCGATACTTATTCGTTTCAGATTCGAGAAGATTGGGGTCGTATCTGATATTCGAAAGGCTTTCCTACAGATTAGTTTAAAAAAGGAAGATAGGAATTTCTTGAAGTTTCTATGGTATGATCATGATAGAAATCTCAAAGTTTATCGTCATGCAAGAGTTGTGTTCGGTGTCACATGTAGTCCTTTCATGTTAGCATCAGTTATTTATTTTCATTTGAATAAATTTCTCGAGAATCCCATGGACAAATTCAGAAAATCGACAATTCAAAAGCTGATGAAAAGTTTTTATGTCGATAATTGCGTAACAAGTGTTGCTGACGAAGAAGAGCTTCGACACTTCATTTCAGAATCCAGTGAGTTGATGTTACTGGGAAAATTTGATCTACGTGGTTGGGAATATTCTTTGCCAGAGAGTGCCAAAGATGACAGCTTGCAGGAAAAACTGTCACCAGTATTAGGACTTTCTTGGAATAGGGTGAACGATACGCTACAAATCAACTTTGAATGGTTGAAAAATATCGAAGTCGATGTTATCACTAAAAGAGTTATTTTATCAATTGCTCATAAGATCTTTGATCCTATTGGTTTTTCATGTCCAGTTCATATTTGTCCTAGAATATTGTTACAAAGGACATGGTCTTTGAAGATTGGATGGGATGCGGAGATTCCACAAGATATCAAGAATCAGTTCTTGAATTGGCTCGATGGTATTCATGTTTTGACAAAATTGCAGATTCCACGTTGGATATCAATGTCACATTGTATGAGTTACAGTTTACACATGTTTTGCGATGCAAGCAATGAGGCATATGCTTCAGTAATCTATCTAAGAACTGAATCATTGTATGGTGTCAGGATTCAACTAGTTCAAGCTAAAAACAGAATAACACCAATGAAAAAGTTGACAATCCCTAAACTTGAACTGTTGGGGGCCACCATAGGTGTAAGACTGTTGAATTCTGTTCTAGAAAGTATGGAAAATTGTGATTTGGAAAAATATTGTTGGACCGATTCAACAACTGTTCTGTCCTGGATTAGACGAGATGATATTTGGAAACCATTCGTATGGAACAGAATTCAGGAAATTCGACTTTCCACTTCAAAAGATTGCTGGTTTCATGTACCTGGTCATTTGAATCCAGCTGACCTCCCATCTAGAGGATGTTTACCGAATCAACTATTGAAATCAAGATGGTGGGAGGGACCAGTTTGGTTGAATAACCGAAACGACTGGCCAGTACAGAAATTTGAAGTGAATGAAACTGAAATAGTTGAGGAAAAGAGAAAGAACGTTGTATCTTTCATAAATATTTCCAATGATTTTTCCACATTTTATCAATATTTCTCGAAATATCAGAAAAATTTGAATATGATTGCTTGGTTAATTAGATTCACATTCAATTGTCGAAATCCCACTTCTAGAAGGGAAGGAAGTCTTAGTTCTGAGGAAATTGAAAAAGCAGAAACGGTGCTGCTCAGAATGATACAGAATGAATCATTCGATGGTACTGAAGATAGAAAGATCCTCAGTTTATGCCCTATCATGGATAACAGAGGAATTATCAGGATTAGAACAAAAATTACAGAACGTGATGATTCACATGATTTTCTATATCCTGTCCTGTTACCTTCGAAGCATCCTGTTACTATAAAAATTGTAAATCATTTTCATACGCAAAATTGTCATGTTGGTTTGCAAAGTTTACTGAATAAAATCAGGGAAAAATTTTGGATTCCTAGTGGAAGAAGAACAATCAAAAGAGTATTGAATAAATGCATGAAATGCAAAAGATTCAATGCTAAAAGATTGGGAAATGTAACCATAGCATTACCAAATGATCGAGTGAGAGATGCATCTCTTTTTGAAATTGTAGGGGTTGATTTTGCTGGTCCACTTTTCCTGCGTACTAAGGAAAAGGTATGGATATGTCTCTTCACCTGTGCTGTTTATAGAGCAGTTCATTTGGAAATTGTAACATCCCTATCAACTGATTCGTTCATATTATCTTTAAGACGATTTATTGCTCGCAGAGGACGTCCATCAACTATATACAGCGATAATGGTAAAAATTTTGTTGGAACTGAAAATTATTTCCAGAATTTAGATTGGGATAAAATTCAAGAAGTCAGTACTATACAAAGAATCGAATGGAAATTCAATCCACCAACAGCAGCTTGGTGGGGCGGATGGTGGGAACGTCTGATAAGGATTGTGAAGGATTTATTGAGAAAACAATTGGGAAAAGCAAGCTTAACCTATGAAGAACTGAATTCAGTAATATGCGATTGTGAAGCTGTGGTGAATTCGAGACCTTTGACGTATTTGTCGGATAGCAACGATTTAATACCTTTGACCCCATCGATATTTATGCAGGATATAAAGGAAAATGGAACTCTCGATTTGGACAACATTGATGCCAATTCCGTTAGAAGACATCTGAAATATATTCAAAATTTAAGAGAAATATTGAGAAAACGTTTCAGAGATGAATATTTGAGTCAACTGGTATTGTTCAATAATAAAAATTCAGTAGCAGACGTGAAAGTAGGAGATATGGTTTTAGTAGAAAATGAGAAATGTAAGAGACTCGAATGGCCTTTGGGTGTCATCGAAAAGGTGTTTCCGGGAAAGGATGGAAGAGTTCGATTGGTTGGATTGCGAACTTCGAAAGGACAGCTTATGAGACCAATTCAGCGATTGTTCCCATTAGAACTGAATATTCAGCAGGACGAGGAGATGAAAATGAACATCGAAAAGCATGTAAGAGGAAAAGAAGAAATAGAGCAAAAAATAGTTCAGAGAGATACTGAGCCTAGTCTTTTGGAAAAAACTGAAAGAACAACAAGATCTGGAAGAAATATTAAGATACCTAACAGATTGAATCTTTAGATTTTTCAAATAATGGTTTTGAGTCAATGCTTTGTACTCAAAAGGTGGGAGTGTATTGAAAATTTAGATCGTATATGTATTGATAGTGTTGACATTTGTTTTGAGATAGAAAAAACTGTCATGAGAAATAAAAGTATTGTCATAATTACATTTTTTCTTTAAGCCATTTATACGTATCTTTCCATTATATATCCTTGTAAGAAACGTAAACTCCACCGGGTAGGTTCAGTTTTACGTATTTTGAACAGTGTGTATGGTGAAACTTGCAAAGACTTCTGCTGTATTTTAACATACAGACATTCATGTATAATTGTACAAAAAGCTTGTGTCAGCATACTTGTCAAGTAGACAGCTAGGTGCGTAGCCGCCTTTACGCACTCAACAGAGCCTATTAAAAAGTTAGCGGCAGATGGTGAATACGGCTGTAAAACAAATAGCTTTTTTCTGCTGACTGGTAAAACAGAAAAATAATTAAAAATTGCATTTTTGAGTAAATAAAAAAAAATACCGTATATTATTATACATTTGGATTTTACGTCGATTTCAAGACATAAAGGTCTACATAACTTGTTTTGGTTAAATAGTTTTTGAGATATTTACCTCAGCTTAAAAAATTACATATTTGCATCTTTGACGACCCGAATAGTTTAAGGGTGAGTTCGGGTTGACGCTCGGAGCACTCGGAGCGCGCACTGTTTTCGCTTTTCTGTTATTATTGGAGCTCCAAAAACACTCTAGTGTGTTTGGTTTGGCACAGTTTAATAACTCCGATCGAACTTTATATACTCCGAGGTCCAAAAATACCAGAAAAACGAAAATAGTGCGCTCTCCGAGTGCTCCGAGCCTCAACCCGAACTCACCCTAAGACTGAGGAAAACTGTTTTGACTTTCTTAGCTTTTGAATAGCTTTTTAATAATATTAATTTTACGTCTGTTAAAAAATAAATAAAAAGGGCATACCCGAGTTTCATCAGATTCCGCGGAAAACCAAAAGCCCATGTATTCCGTGCGGGGTCCTTTATTAAAAAAGTTAGTGACAAATTTTTGGGAAAAAAGTAGGTACCTACCTATTTCTATGAAAGAATAGCTGTTAAAAATTGGGATAAAAAGTGTTTTTATAACTTAGCTCGTTTGGGTTCCAGAGCATGTAAAGATGCAAATAAATATGTAATATTTTAACTTCAAAAAATATTGAACCAAAATATGTCATATGTAATATATAAAAAAGTATACTTCTTTCAGTGATCGTTGATAGTGACTTCACATTCTCCGTCATTTACTATCTAGCATGGTGTTTACATTAGGTTAGAAAAAGGACTAGTCCTGACGTCACTGAAAGAATTATATAAAAGTATATATTCTTAAATGATACAATTAATACACAAATTATGTTAAAATATACCAAAGTGCAATAAATTCTTGTAATTATTAAAAATAATATTTTTCTACTATTAACTTTAAATATCCATTATTGACCGTTTAACTGTTTAACGTTAAAAGTTACATTTTTCACCCGCATACAAGGAAGAAAAATGGCACTTTTTCTCCCTCCTCCGTTAGGGAAGAAAAGTCTCCCTTTACCTGAATACACATTTTTCGCTTTTATTATAAAATTTATTTTTCCTCCCTCTAGTGTATAGGCATTAGATAATATGAGTTATTTATTACCTCCAATTAATTATTATAATTATGTATGTTTACTTGCTTTAGATGTTATGGTTTGCCAGGTTTTTTAAATATTGTTGTGAAATACAAGGATAAATCGGAATAAAACTAAATTTTATCGTATACAAATTTTTTGTTGGAAAGGTAGAAAATTATATACATTCCTCAGGAGAAAAGTTCATTTCAGTGTCGTACCCATAAAAAAGGTTTGGAGGGAGCAAGCCCTAATAAAATACATAGGGACTTAATATATTTTTTAAAGGGTCGAGACGAGACGAGAGAGTGGTTCTCTCGAGCGAGAGAAACGGACTCTCGTCGAGACGAGAGTCACATTTTCTCTCGTCTAACGAGACGAGACAGAGCCTTTTCTCGTCTCGTCTCGTCGAGAGGCAAAACTAATTTCAGTACCCTAAAAATTCGGATTATCATCAGTATTCAACGAGAGGATCAAATAAATACGTACTAGACGTTCATAAAACGACGAAATTTGAACATTCGCCAATGTATACTGGAAAAAGACTCATGAACAGGTTGCCGAATAGTATCAAGAATTTATCAATAACAGCTTTTAAAAGAGAAATAAAAAATATATTTTTGGACGGAGCCTACTATTCGACGTCGGAGTACTTAATGTGAATCGGCGTTGTATTTCTTGTAATTGTTTATATTAAACTGAGATTGAATTCTCGCACCTCACTTGGTGAAACATCATAAAGAATAAAGTATAAACTTTAAAATAAAAACACTTGGCCTATGTTTCACAATGTAAAAAATATTTAGATACTGTATTTAGCAGTAACGAAAAGTCGACATGTTTCGAGTTATGAACTCATTATCAAGACTGACTACAGGAGAGTATTACATCCTAATTTATAAAACAGACAAAAGCAAAGGTGATACCTGAAAATCAATTTGTTCGTTTACAAGGGGTAATTGACTATTATGGGCGGAACTTATTTCGAGAATTTCAAGAAGGTCAAGGCGTTTTCCTTTGTTACCTGTATGTAACAATTTGGTTTTGATATCCAGGAAGTGATTGAATTTTATACAATGTTCAGAGAAGCCAGTGGTATTTTTGTTTTGTAAAATTGACTTTTTATGTTCTTCAACACGAATATTTATATTCCTTCCTGTCTGTCCAATATAGAAAGCAGGACATTCGTCGCAAAATATTTTGTAAATACCACTGTTTTCTCCGATGTTAGATTTTTCTTTATTATTGACCAAGAATGACTTCAAGTTTCTTTTATTTGTACAAATTGTTTTAAAGTTATTTTTCGATAGTCTGTTACAAATTTTGCTACTCAAATTAGGCATTTAATTTATTGGGAAGTATTTTTGTTCTTCATTAATAGTTTGCGTGGGGTATATTGAATGCAACAGGTACTTTATTCGTTTTTTCCCAATGAGCTTGTCGATAAGACTTTCATTGTAACCGTTATTGACGGCTAATAATTTAATTGTATTAACTTCAGTTTGAAAATTTGTTTCCGATAATGGAATCGTGAACAACCTATGTATGAACGAATGAAAAGCACAGAGTTTTATTTTAATGTGTTGGTTACTGTCGCTGTGAATTAAAGTATCTGTGAAGGTTGGTTTTCTATAAATGTTGAAAGTCAGAGAATTCAAATTCCTAGCAATCTGAACGTCTAAGAAATTCAAGGTACTGTTTTCGTTTTCTACTTCTTTTGTAAATTGAATCGTGTTGTAGAAAGTATTTATATATTTAAGGAAATTATCTAACTGCCTATCTGTACCGGTCCAAATACAAAAAATATCATCTACATAACGCCTCCATAATGAAACGTTAGTACACCTTTGTTGAGTGAAATTTTCATGAATAACTTAGAAGAAAAAATTTTCAATGCTGATAATAATTTAATTACTAACGTTTCATTATGGAGGCGTTATGCGTTACTGCTAAATACAGTATCTAAATATTGTTTACATTGTGAAACATAAGCCAAGTGTTTTTATTTTAAAGTTTATACTTTATTCCTTGTTTATATTTGTTTCAGATTTCTGTTTGTCTTGTCACATATACACATATATTTGTAATGTAATTTATATTGATGTAATTTATATTCTTGAATGACGTGTATATTCATTGTTAAATGGCAGCTGTATGAATATATTATTATTATTATTATTATTATCTCGAGCTACGGGGGGTTTTCGAAAAATTGCTCAAAACTATTTGATCGAATATCTCAAAGAGTAAGTAGGTATAATTTTTACATTAATTGGTAACTTTTTTTTTAAATACGGACCTGCAGTTTTCATTCCAAATGTTAAAAAACTTTTTTTTCTGATTTCAGCGATGTATCACATGTCCATATTCGTTTGTATTTAAATGGTAAAAAACTAGTATTTAACTTTTTTGGTACTCTTTTCATTTTATCATAGGTTTAATCATAGAGCAAAGCTTATAAAAACCTATGATCCGTAATACATGTGTCGTGTCAAAGTACGTTTAAACCAACATAGTAGCCTTTTCCAATGGTGAAAAATTAGTTATTTTTTGTTATGCAAAAGCATTTCGAAGTGGTAAAAGAGCCCTTGAAATGTATCAAAATTCATACCCCGAAAGGCGCTTACCGAATAGAATAATTCTTACGAGGCTAGAGCGAAATTTGCTACTATACGGATAATTCAATGATCCTTCAGAATGGGAAACAACTGTAATGGCAGAGAATGTGGAAGATGAAACAAATGCATTAGGTATGTATCATCCACTTTGAATTTTGGCAAAAGTAATTTTAAAAAATGAGGAAGTTTAAAGGTTTATTACATAACTTGAATTTAATTAAATGGTAAAAAGTTTGAATGTTCAAAAACTTAATAAACAGTTTCTTTCATTGCACGCTGCAACAGTCTGTTTATGTTATTAAAATAGGCAATTGTTTTATTGGTAGTCTAAGCCACCTCTGAGGTTCTCATTTTTTTATAAATTCAATACAACTTAAATTTTGCCTTTTCATCATTAAAACGCAAACAAATATGAACATGTGATACGTCGTTAAAATCAGAGAAAAAAGTTTTTTCGAGAAATGGAATTTAAAAAAAAGTAACTTGATGGCAATATCTCAAAAATTAGACGAACCAAATTTCCTTAAAAAATACCAAATTGAAGAACGTCTAAAATGCATAAATTTTTCTTTTCACAAATTTTTTGGAAATTCATTGGTTCTCAATGGGACAACCTGTATATTTTGGAATTTCTATGTTCCTTCCGAGCAAACAATTCCAAAAAACTATCACACTTCTGGTCTAAAACGATTAATTTAAGAGCTACAGGTTCTTCACTATCCTTTGTCCCACGACGATTATGACAAACGTCTGGAACGAGCAATTGCCAAATTATTTGAGTTTAGGGTTACCCTGTATAAAGACATAAGAAAACGTTTATTTAAACTTAATTTCCATCATATTTACCCTGTATACATATTTGAGCTATAATCCTTTACATAGGAGTAAAATAGGCAAAATTATAAAAATTATTCACATTTTTAAAAACGTAGTCGAAAAACATTGAAATCCTAATGATGTTCTCGTGTTTTTTCGTGTTCTGATTGAAAAGTAGCAGAATAAATGAAAGCATTCTTTTGACTACGTTTTTTAATGAAATATGAATGATTATTATAATTTTGTCTTGTTCTACCCACCATAAAGAATATTATTATTATTAATTACAGTTATACATAGGCCATTAAGGCCTCTAAAATGTTATTTCCTAATTCATCAGGTCTTTCCACTCCCGTCTGTTTGTTGCCCTCTCTCTCCAGTTTCCTATTTTCCTCTCCTGAATGTCCTCCATCACCGCTTCGCTCCATCTCTTCCTCGGTGTTCCTCTTCTTCTCTTACCCTCCGGTCGCTTCCAACACACTCCCTTCACCTCTCTATTCTCCGTCATTCTCTCCAAATGTCCTAGCCAATGAAGTCTTCTCTCCCTCACCTTTTCAGACACTCTCTTTTCTCCGTACAATTCATACAATTCTTCATTCATTCTTCTTTCCCATATACCATTTACTTTTTTTCCTCCATATATACTTCTTAGCATCCTCCTCTCCCATACATCTATCTTTTCTTGTATTGTATTGTTCATTACCCAAGTTTCACATCCATACATTAATGTTGGTAGTATAATTGTCTTATACACTTCCTTTGCCTTCATTCCTTCTCTTAGTCCTCCTGCACACCTATTTGCCTTCATTAGTCTCCAATCTATTTCGTCTTCTTCTTTGCACTCTTCACTGAGCAGCACCCCCAAGTACACAAATTCTTTCACTCTCTCAAACTTCGTTCTTTTCCCTTCTATTTGTATATCTAAGAGAGCTTCACTTTCTCCTCCTTTCGATTTTTTCAATACCATATATTTACTTTTCTCTTGATTTATTTCTAAGCCATATTTTTTTGCTGACTTCAGAAACTCTTTAGCTATATTTTCCAGTTCCCTTTGTTACGTGCTATTAGCACGACGTCATCAGCGTATGCTATTATTTGGTGGCTTTTTTTTAACAGTGTCCCTGCTCTATTTATTTGGCTATCTCTCACCACTTTCTCTAACACTGCATTAAATAACAGTGTTGATGTTGGGTCCCCCTGTCTCAGTCCTTTCCTCACTTCTATCTCATCACTCAAAATTCCTTCCACTTTCACTGCACATATGGTATCCTGCAATGTCATTTTCACTAATCTCATGATTTTATTTGGTACTCGTAAATCTGTCAGGGCCTCTAGTAATTTCGCTCTTCGTACTGTATCCTATGCCCCTTTAAAATCAATGAATAGCATGTACGTTGGAATCTCATATTCATATGCTGTTAACAGTACCTGCTTTATCATGAATATCTGATCTGTTGTTGCTCTATTTTTCCTGAAACCGCCCTGGTAATCTCCGATCTCTTTCTCTAAGTGTTCATCTAATTGTCTTTTGATCAGCGTGGCCAGAACCTTATACGTAACATCTAACAGGGCTATTCCTCTATAGTTTTCACACTTGGTATTATCTCCCTTCTTATAAATTGGTGTTATCACCGCTTCTGTCCATGCTTTTGGAATTTTTTCTTTTCTTCACGTCTTCAATTATTTCATATACTTTTTGTATTATCCTATCCCCACCATATTTTAAATTCTCCGCCGTTACCCCATTATTACCTGGACATTTATCGTTTCTCATTTTCCCTATTATCTCTTCTATTTCTTCCTTTTTGACTTCATTGCCATTGCTGACTTCCTCTTGATTTGCGTCTTGTATTTGTTGTTCTATTTGTAGTATTTCTTCGTCTTCATTTTCATTGAGTAGCTCTTCAAAATATTCTTTCCATCTTTCACGCTGTTCTTTATCCCCACCTATAGGACCTCCATCTTTTGCCCTACAGAATTGTGGTTTGCTGTGGAAACTTTCCCTAATTTCTTTAGCTCCTTTATAAAATTTTTTTACCTCTTTATATTGATAATGTTCCTCTATTTTCTCAATTTTTAATTTTCTTTTGCTGGCTCTACACAGTTTTTTCACTTTTTTACTTGTTCTCTATACGCTTGATTATTTTCCTCCCATCTGTAATCTATCTGTAATAATTTTCCATAGAGTTGTTTTTTCATTTTTATTTCCGCTATACACTCTTCATTCATCCAATCTTTCATTTTTTCTCTTTATTTTTCTCCTAAACATTTTTTTGTTGCCTTTTTTATCCCGTCTACTAGCTTTTCGAACTTCCTGTCGACTGTTCCTTCCACTTCCTCAATTCCCTCATGAATATTTTCCACATACTTGCGTCTGATTGCTTCATCTTGAAGTTCTTCCATGTTGTATCTAATATCTCTTTTCCTTGTTGCCTTTTTTCTTCGTTTAAATAGCTGGTTCAGCTTTGCTCCTACCAAGTAGTGGTCTGAGTTTATTTCAGCTCCTCTATATGTTCTTACATTTGTGATTAAGCTTGCGTGCCTAGCCTGTATCAGTATATGATCTATTTGGTTAGAATCACTACTTCCTGGTATTTTCCACGTACCCTTATATATTTCTTTTCTTTTAAATTTGGTGCTCATGACATACATATCTCTTTCTGCGGCTAATGAGATCAATTTTTTCCCATTTTTGTTACTACTTTCATGTTTGCTCTCTGCTCCTATTATTTGCTTGTATCTCTCTTCCCTTCCTACTTTTGCATTCATATCCCCCACTAAGATAACAACTTCTCTTCTTGAACTCTCATCTATCACTCTTCCTAACATTTCGTACCATTCTTCTTTCACTTCTTCTTCTGATTCTTCAGTTGGCGCGTGCGCATTAATTATCTTTAAAGTTCCAAATTTGCTATTTATTCTTATGTAGCACAGTCTGTCTGTTATTGCCTCAAATTTCTTAATTTCCCCTTTCAATGTTTGTTTTATCATGAACCCTACTACATATCTTCTTGTCAGGCTTTCGCCTGTAAACATCAGATATTCACCCACCTGTATGGTTTTTTCCTCTTTTAAGTGTGTTTCTTGCAGGGCTACTATGTCCATCTTATACTTTTTGATTTCTTCTGCCAATTCTCTTAACACCCCTGTGTCAAACACACCCCTTACATTCCATGTTTCTATTCTGCACATTTCATTTTTCTTCTGTTTTCTCCTTCTCTCCTCTGTCCTACTTTTACTCGTATCCTTATTCGTCTCCTTGTTCATCTCCCTATTTCCGCCATACAATTCTTTGCTTAGAAGTTTTTTGAAATTTTTTCAATTTTCTCCTTCACTCCTCGTTCCTTATCATCCCATACAAAAAGTTTTCCCTCTATAAATATTTTCCTATATCCAACTCGCACTGTTTTTCCTTTGTTTTTTTCTACTTTACTTATTTCCACAATCTGCTTTTGTGTTTGCCTTTCCTTTACCGACAGATCATTTTCTACATTTTCACCATAAAGAATATATTACTTCCCAAATATGTATACAGGGTGAATCTTAACTTAAATAATTTGACAATTGCTCGTTTCAGACGTTTGTCATAATCATCGTGGGACAAAGTATAGTGAAGTACCTGTATAGTGAAGTACCTGTATTTCTTAAATTCATATTATATTATTACATTTATAAGGAAATTAAAAAAAACTAATTTTTCACAGGTTGGAATTTAAAAAATCTATTGAGTAAACGTGTTTCGTCATAACATTGACTTCATCTCGTACTAAACTATGGTATTACAAAACAATCTATTTATACGAAAATTGAATATAACAGAGGGATTTCTAGAGAAACTAAATAACAATAAGCAATTCATTCAGAGTTATTAGTAGGTACATTGAACAGATTAAGGAGAGGAGAAGGGTTTACATATTTTTATTCCAACCTGTGAAAAGTTAGTTTTTTTTATTTCTTTATAAAGTTATGAATATGAACTTTCACCAAGTAAATGCCAATTCAATTCGATTTCTTAAATTAATCATTTCAGATCACAAGTATGAAATTTTTTTGGAATCGTTTTCTAGGAAGGAACATAGAAATGCCAAAATATACATTGTCCCATTAATAATTTTGAATCTGATGTCACGTGACCAACTCATTGGGTAACATAATATCAAAAAAAGCTGCACCAATTGTTTGAATTCACAACCCCAAAATCACAATTCTCTACTACTCTTGGGTTTGGAGATATTCCCTGTCCAAATCGTCATAGGACATCCTGTATTCTATATTTTCAGAAATTAAAAAGGCTGTGAGATAATCCACATTTGTAAAATAAAATTAATAATTAATATTTACCAGCTCTTCAAGATTAAGATTAAAACTATACCTAATTCCTGAGGTGATGAAGACATTATATTTATGTATATTCAAAACGTGTAAAAATTTTAATGATCTTTATGTATTCTCTTCACATATAATATTTTATCATCTCTATTTTACATCAAATGTTCTGAATGCATATATTTATATTCAACTTTGTGCCACTCTTCTTTGCAAAAACCTCGGCAAAAACTTGATGAGATGCTGAATGTGGATTTGATGTGGTTTGTTGATAAACTTTAAAATGAATGAATAATTTTAAATAGATACTTAGAACTTTTTAGGGTTCATATTCCACAGAGACACCTTAAACTCAATTTATATATTTTTATACTTGAATGGAATGGCAGTAGGTAATGGAAATGGAAGTTGAGATACATGCGGAGTAATAAAACTGAAATCATAAACCAAAGATAATATAGTTAATTTCTTTGATTAGGTTTTATTTTATGTCAATACATAAAAACATTTCGTGAAATAGAACTTAAGACAATCTTGAGGTTTATAAGAATGTTGTGATATATCTATCTAGTCAGAAAGTCAAGCAGATTTACAGTTATTACTTTTGATTTCAGAATAATATACAATATACTAATTAAAGAAAAAAATGATTGAAGAACATGCTGAAATACCACTCCATTCAATTCATTAATTAGATTAATCAAGGAATTTCAAGGAACAATAATTTCTGAAGTTAATTACATCTATTACTTCTTAATTGATTACAGTTATCAAAATGAATATGATTAATATATCCACTTAGATACTATACACATATTTGAGTATTTTTTTAAATAAAATTAATTAAAATCTTTGACCAACCTGCTCTTGTTTGTTTGCTGGGCAACAAAGTGGCCAGATGTTGTGGATCCTTCTGAAATACATCAAGTTCTCCATCTGCGGCAGGATAGCTCTCTTGATAAAATTCAGAGCCTGCTTCTTCCCATCCCTGGGTTTTCGTAGGTTTTTTCTTAACTCCACCTCCACCAGACATTTCAATGTGATTACAATTCAATGAGACTTGTATTTCTATAAATCGTTTTTCAAAAATTTCCTTATTTTGTGGATTTCATGTTTCTCATAGCACGCTAAGGGTTTATAATTAGGTTTGAAATTTCTGCGAAATAATATGCAAATAGAAGGATTTGATAGATAACATCTTAATAATGATAATTCATGATATCGTATCTTCCCAAAAGATTGTCATGATCGATAATCTTTAAATAGTTCGCGCAATCATTGTTAGCCAATACACAATAAAAAATAAACATCTCATCAGTCATCCGACTATGTCAATTGTCAATTGTCAATTAGACCTCGTAATGTCAAATTACAGGTACAGGTACTCCATTCGTACCATACACACAGGCTTTCATAAGCTAAGTTCGGATATCGTACTTGGAAGTCAATTCTATAATACAAGGATATATCAGTCAGCATCTGTTAGAACTATTATCAGATTTCCTAATTGAATATGTTCGCATGATCACGAGTTCTCACTTCCATCTTCATCAATACAAAAGCGATTACATTTCACATCAAGCATATTTTATTCAATTATTATTCCGTATTTCGTATTTCAATGATAGATCCACTCAAATTTATTTCATCGCATCTTGAAACAGGAAATCAACAAAATGAATACATTCACTTCAACATTATTGATTGAACCAAATATATATTTCTCATTATTCCAGGTTGAAACCGCTCTGTAAGAAAAGTGATTTTCATTTTTATATGGTGAGGGCTGAAGCCTTCATTCGTCGATATAATTTTATACTTCCTGGAAAAAATAAGACATATTTTTATTATTTATCCGATATAAAATATTAAAAAAATGTGCGATTGGCTTAGTAATAAGATTATTGAACTAATGCTACAAATATTCAATATATTCTTCAATATCCTATGGCTATTATCAATCTCTATATATTCTACCATCCAAAAAATAGTTTTAAGTGCTCAAGAACAATCATAAACAAATATTTGAGGTTGATTACACAATTGAGTGGAAAGCATGAGAAAAGATGATTGTACGAAAAAATTAAAATATATACATTCAAATTACGAACCTTATTAGAGATGAATATTTCGTTTATATCAGGCCATCTATAAACTAAACATCAAATTCATTTTCTCTATTTTATAATTCTTTCTCTAAATTGGCCAAAGTTTGTGAATCGAGAGTATTTCGTAAACTGAACATTTATGAAGCGTTTCAATCTTATCCGTTTAAAATATTTCCAAAAATAAATAGTTAACAAAAAAAAAATTATACATATCAAAATCTAAACTTCAAATAATAATTCGAGCTATTACATAAGAGCTCTTATCTCAGTGATTGCAATAGATAATTTTAATAATTATTATGCTATGAAAATAATGTTTGAACTTTTAATAATATATAGATGGAATCACAAAATAATGAAAATGTTTCAATTTGAAAATAATGGCTTATAGTTGGAACTACACTTATTGTCTCAGTATTATTTCAAGCAACCTTAAACATATTATTCAAATAGATTTAAGATGATCTCACTTCACGATGAAAGAACTGTTCTCTCTGTGGAACTGTTCCATCCAGACAGGATGTGTAAAGATATTTTGAAATTCATTGTCTTTGTGTTCCAAAGTATTGATCCATCGAAAAATAATTTCGTTCAGTACATTCCAATTACATAAAAGCATTGTACTGCTATATGAAAATAACTATTGAGTTTTTTTTGTGCTCTCGATTTTTTTTAAATTTTGAAAAGTTTGTATTCTATTAACGGTGCATTCGCGTTGGGCGCTTACACGCTTTAAGCGCTTATAAGCTTCGTTCTCTGTGGTCGACTCGCGCTCACAAACGCTTAACACTAAGTGTAAGCTAACCTATCTTTTGTTATCGATAATTAATAAATTTGTAGGGAAATGTTAAAGCACAGTATTTGCGTGAACTATCGGGCCTTTGCCTACTTGAGCGTAAAAAGAAGATCTGACATTCACCTTTAATGCTCAAAGCCAAAGCGTGAACGTCTCTAAGCGCTAGTAGGCTAACACGAATGCCAATAATCTGTGCTTCTAAGCGTAAGCGCTTAAAGCGTGTAAGCGCCCAACGCGAATACACTCTTAAATTGAATAATATTATTTGGTAATTATTGAGTTTACAACAGACTGCCCCGATTTTCTTGAAATTTCGGATTTTAGCTTATTTTGGCCTGAAAAAACCGAATATGAAGTCAGATTTTGTCGCTGGGTCATCTTTTTTTTTTCAAAAACTTGAGCTGACCTGACTTTTCCTAACCTTACTAACCTAACCTCCGAGTTCATAAAAGCATAGAATTCCTGAATTATATGAATTTAATTATAAAAAAGACAATGTTTTTGATAATAAAATTCATCTATAACATGAATTCTATACTTTTATGAACTCGGAGGTTAGGTTAGTAAGGTTAGAGAAAGTCAGGTCAGCTCGTTTTTTAAAAAAAAAGATGACCCAGCGACAAAATCTGACTTCATATTCGGTTTTTTCAGGCCAAAATAAGCTAAAATCCGAAATTTCAAGAAAATCGGGGCAGTCTGTTGTAAACTCAATATTTACCTATTATTTTCACGCAGAACATAACTAAAAAAGAAAAGGAAATAATAGAGTTCACTTCTTTGACATCGTCAGAGAGCACAATTTATTTGCTCTTCTCTGACATAGCCTTATTTTCGTGATTATTTAGGTGATGAACACGAATATATATTCTATGACCTAACCCTATTGTTTGTATGTGTGCAGTTGGCGTACATTGTTTGAAATTTCAATTTTAAAAACGTGGTCGACCCAAAACATTTTGTCGCAAGCGTGTAACTTGGTAGATATTTTGTTTTATTGTGTTCAAGTTAAAATTTTGTTCTGTAAAATTCAATAATATGGGTAGGCCAGGTGAGTACTTGATAAATTAATTATATTTAATTAATTATTACGAACCAATTAGCAATGTGCTTATTTCATCAGTAAATTATTGAGAAATTGTTAATATTATTCTAGTATATTATCATCTTTAATATTTTATGATATTTGGACTGATTAAGGTATAAATTTTGAAATACTTCTTTACAAAAATAAGTCGTTTATGTTATTTATTTTTCAGGTATTAATATTTATTAAGTTGCTATCAAAGAACATTGACTATATTTACCATAACCAAATATGTTACAAATAAATTTCGATTGGCTTCTAACAGGCGAATAAGACATGTATGAAAATCCCTAACTGATCTATTTTTTATACAGATGTTCTAAGGTTATTTTATTCAGATCAGCAGTAGGATGAATTTCTGCGATCATATATAATTACTGATTATATTTCGAAAAATACCTCTGGTACTTGTTCTTTAATGAGCTATAATACCCCATCACATAATTTTTAACATATATGAAGCAAAGAAATTATATCCTCTAGAAATTGATGTACTTGAGTTTAGTTACAAATTAGAAATTACTGTGAACTTGGAGCTGGAAATTTTCACTGTCATCATTCGTTTGTTCATCATGTAAACTGTATGAATGAAAATTTATATCGATTGCTTTTAATTAATTCTTTGTCAAAAGATTCAATATATTATTTTCCCTAGTTCGGAATGAAGCAAGAAATTAAATTCTTCACAATATCAGTCGATTATTGAATGTTAATTTTCAAGCAATATTTCCAAATAAAAAATATTCAAATCTTGTAAGCTGCTTATTTTAGTGATCTTTCAATTTTTGTGTTATAATAAATAAATTTCAGGATTTACACCGGGCGGACGAGGCGGTGGTGGTCGCGGGGGTGGAGGAAGAGGTGGTTTCAGAGGAGGTCGAGGTGGTGGCAGGGACAGTTTTGGGGGCGGAGGCAGGGGTGGTGGTGGCAGGGACAGTTTTGGGAGTAGGGGTGGTGGTGGCCGACCAAGTTTCGGTAGAGGAGGAGGCGATAGAGGTCGTGGTCGCGGTAGAGGGGGTGGTAGAGGAGGAGGCGGTGGATTCAGAGGAGGTAAAACTGTAGTAATTGAACCACATAGACACGAAGGAGTTTTCATAGCCAGAGGAAAAGAAGATGCTCTAGTTTCCTTGAATTTAGTGCCAGGTTCAGAAGTTTATGGAGAAAAGAGAATATCTGTAGAGGTAAATTTTTTTGCATTAATATTCATTTCCACTGTAAATTAGAGTATGAGGATTCGAAATAAGAATTACATACATAGTTCTATAAAATGTGTATTAACATAAACTATAAATGTATTAACGCAAAACATTTGTGATAAAGTTATCATTGAAACAAGATAAGGAGATCTTTCAAGTCAGTTAACTGTGATGTATTTTTCAACACAGTTCACTCGTAACCACTATGTTTGTTTACTTTGGTTAGTTATATGAGGTAACAAATTTTAGTGATTTCACCACCTGTAAAACTACAAAGTGTTATTATTGAGGTTTGTTTTCATTTACACAAATATGCTTCAAACAATCACGTCTATATATAATTAACATTTACTTTTTATTTATAATATTTGTAGGGGCAGTGAGTTTTTTTAAGTTAAGTAATTTTTTCCTTTCAAAATAGCTTTCAGTGTTTTAATATATGTACCAGTTCATATGTTTAAGGTGCTTGTGAATCTACTTTTCTATATACCTAATTAATACATTTTTTCATGATCCATGTTACATCAGAAATATTCCACTATTAATATAAATTTTATTTCATGGAAGTTTACTAGATGATAATAATACATTTTGATACCATAAAATGAGAAAATATATCATGCTGTGATGGATTTTATGTCAATCATCAAGTAAAGAGATTCATATTTCTCTTAATTTTCAATTCACTCTTGGTAATTTGTGTTTTATGATTTATGTTTTAATTTTCAGAATGAAGGTGAGAAGATTGAATACAGAGTTTGGAATCCGTTCAGAAGTAAATTAGCAGCTGCTATACTTGGTGGCGTTGACAAAATCCACATGCCACCTGGCAGTAAAGTTTTATATTTAGGTGCCGCATCTGGAACAACAGTATCACATGTGTCAGATGTTGTGGGCCCAGAAGGTAAATAGTTATTCATTATTCATGTTATAATAGGTCCTCTCTTTTTTCATACCTACATTATAAAATGTGGGAAAAATGAAGAGAATTTGGGGCCTGGTATCGTCAACTTCACTGCTTTTTGTTTATATATTTCGATTTGATTTAATTTGATTTGTAAAATACCTAGTCTAAATCAACTGTATTTGTTTAAGTGATATGATATAGTCTGTCCAGTCTAAGTTGGCGTGTACGTCACAGTCATGCGCAAATAACGACGCAAGGCTGCCTACCCAAATAAATAAAATTCTCGAAATGGTCAAAAATCATATCTGTCGTAAGTAATTTTCTGAAAAAGTAGTTATATGGTGATAGTGACCCAATCATCCATTTCAACAAATATTCTGTTCTTAACATATCAAATCGTATGTATTTCTCAAGAAAAATTAACATTCCGTTCATTTTTGCCATTTTTGTGCCCTTTTTTAACTAACTTTGCAAAATTTATTTAAAAATCCGAGATGACCGTTTTATTGCACTTTACGTCTAGTTAATTAATCTTTTTTCAAAATTGAAATCCGAGTACCTCAGTCGATAGTAGCTATTTTACAATTAGTCCTGTTAAATACATAAAATTGTAATTACGTTAACAGCAATTATCGTACAGCGTTCGTTCTTTTTACTAACTTTAAGTAATTAAACATTGCAACCTTTTTGCAAAAGCAGAGACCTGTGAGTTGTAAATTAACGAAATTATTAAATTAATAAATAAATAAAAAATTCTTTGGCTATCAATTGTTATCTTCGTTACTAATCATCCGATTAAGTCGGGCGCTGGTCTCATACTCTTCGTAATTTAATTATCTACAAATTTGCTATTGACACTATCCAGATTACTCCATTAGTTTATTAGTTATAAATGAAAAAGTAATAAAAGTACGATTTTTTTATTAAAATTGTTCATAAAAAAATAAATAATGGTATTTGCGTGTCCAAAACATAACACAATTAATCTATGAATTACACTGCTCACGATGGCATAGTTGGTTTTCAGATGGAATCGATGTCAAAAAACGACTTATATTGTGCTCTGTTGCTTGGACTATTAAGATTATTTATTACGTCTGGCAACAGTGTTCACGATCGACGTCATATACAATTGATGACGTACACGCCAACGGTCGCTGGACAGACTATACTATTAATTCGAGCTTTTTTATGTAGGAAGTTTATAATCATATTTCGAAACTTTTTATTGATGATTCTTTATCCAACTGTGAAATTTTTTTTATTATTCGACATTTAGTTATTTCTGAGAGAACTTTGGACAAAATATATTTGAAATTTCACGAAAAACATTTATTTAGTAGTAGGTATACATGGATTCAATGAGAAATCATAATGTTTCATATAATCAAAAGTGGTTTTCATAATAAAACACCATAAATCATAATGTAACTCAAGATTTATTAATAATGAATATACAAAGAAAAACTTTCCCATTCCGTGTGTATTCTTATTATAACTAACTTCAATCTAATAATCATCATATCATATAGGTACATAAATTTGTTACTCCATCATTTCACTTAGTCTTCCATGAATTTGTCATCTAAGATCAGAGAGGACATATTAATCGTACCACATATCACTGTAAAAATTTATTCTAATAATACCAATAAATGTTCAGGCAACACAGATCCAACAATTTTAAATGTTTTGGCGGCAGCATCTGGAATTTTCATTAATAAAGGGAACTAATCTGAGTTTCAATGAATTCTTTTGTAAAATGCAAAGAACACAGTCATTCTCGGAGTTGTGTGATTCTTTTTCAGATGGATTTTCCATACCTTCAATATTTCAATCTTTTCCTTTTCTCCAAAATGATTTTCTCTCAATAAAAAATATTTGTTTGGCTTCGGAAACCGATGAAAGCTAATACTTGCATTTGTGTATGCTTTAGAATTACAGTTTTTCACGCCACAACACTCTCTAGACTTGCTGATTCTACGTTTTGCAAAATTAAAACTTTCCATTATTCACCTTTTGCGACCTTATATGTACGAAATTAATAACTTGATATGCAATTGCATTTGACGTTGGAAATAAAAACTTACTCCATCTGGCCGCTAGAGTTCGCCAGCTGACATGTCAGATCCCAATATTAACTCCAATTAATTTGATTTATCGATAGAAAATTAAAATTCAACGTTGAAATTCATTACTCAATTTGTTATTCATTTCAGGTTTGGTATATGCAGTAGAATTTTCACACAGATCAGGTAGAGATCTTATTAACGTAGCCAAAAAGAGAACCAATATCATTCCTATAATAGAAGATGCAAGACATCCCCATAAGTATAGAATGTTAGTGGGTATGGTAGACACGATATTTGCAGATGTTGCACAGCCTGATCAAGCAAGAATTGTATCTCTGAATGCCCATCATTTTTTAAAAAATGGCGGTCATTTCGTTATATCAATCAAAGCTTCGTGTATTGATTCCACCGCGCAACCTGAGGCTGTATTTGCTTCAGAAGTTAAGAAATTACAAGCAGACAAGTTGAAGCCACAAGAACAGATTACACTGGAGCCATACGAAAGAGACCACGCTGTTGTTGTTGGAGTGTTTAGGCCACCTGCTAAAAACTAACAATTGTTTTGAATAACATATTTACTGAATTTTTGATACATTATAATTAACGATGAATGAATGAATACCTTGCAAAAATTGTAGTATCCTAGTAAGAAATGGTTCTCAAATTATTTACACTGTAATTTTATTGGTTACTGAAAGGAATATTATAATACTTGTTTGGTTTTAGAACACATTTCAGATAATGTTCAAAATTCATAAATTATCTTAAGTTTTATTTTAAGTACAATAAAAATATTTTTATTAATAATGCATATAATTATGCAAGTATGAATTTGTGAATAATAATATTAGGTTTGTTCAATATATGATCAAAAATGAAGATGAAAAAAGTTCTGTTGTGTCTTTCATATAAATGGTTGAAATCATTATGGCTATTTTTGAGATGAAGTTTCAATGGAAGCAGAATATTTTCATAATTTTTCTCTGTACTTAAATATAACATTATTTTTAGGGAACGTACCCAAACTACGTGACCTATTTTTTACAACTTTTTATCCACCTCCCCCCCCCCTCAGTGACCATCCGTAGTATATTCCAAGACCCCCTCCCCACCCTCTAGTTTTCACGTAGTAATTCATAAATATTTTTTAAATCATTTTCTTGTAGACAGAACGTTAAACAAATAATTTGACTCGTATTTGTCTTTATTAAAATTTCGATGTTTTTATGGGGTATCTCGGTAACTAGGAGATACAAAAACATGGAGAGTGCATTTTTGATCTCTTTTTTTCGAGTCAAATTTAATGGCGAAAACCAAAATATGAAATCGTCTTTTATTTTGGAGTTATAAACAAAAGTTTGACTTTCAGACAAGTGAGCATATCATGGTTGTTTGTGAAATTACGAGACATTTTTAAGGCACTTTTTTCTGTATAATCTAGAGATTTACAATTTTATAAGACATTACCACTATAAGAAAATAATACAAATTACAGTAAATGTTGTGAAGAACTGATGTTCTTTATGGTTCATACATAAATAACATACCTATCTTTATAATATTCTAAACTGCATTATGCATATATATAATATCAATATTTGAAATGAAATTCACATTCAATAAAATTTTGTCTATGTTTATTTATATTACTGGTTTTCTAATATAATTGTCTTTTATATATCCTCAAAAGAAAAAATCCAGTGGTGTTAAAGTCAGGTGATTGTGGTGGCGACCTCACTGGAATATTATTCATCTTCCAGTTATTTCCAAAATTAGTATTAAACAATTTTGAAACGGTAGTTATAAAATGAGGCGGTGAACCATCATGTTGAAAGAACTGATTTTGTGTCTCAACTAAGGGTGGATTGTCCATGAATTCCTCAATTACTGATTCAAAATTTCGTAGTACCGTTGGTTATTATGATTTTCTTGATATATGAGATACGTTAAAACACGACAGCCACGTAAATTTTATACTTTGTGAATTCAGTTTCAAATATGTTATAAAGTTCAGAATGTTATAAAGAGATTTAATTTATGTATCAACCACAATGAACATAAGTATGAACATTTATTGTAATTTGTATTGTTGTTTATAATTGTAATGTCTTATAAAAAAAATTATGTAAATATCTAATATTTTGGTCTTGTTTAATGATTCACAATTAATTAGATTTTCTTTTAATCAGTTAAAAATAGATTTATTAGGTTGTCTTCTTCCTGGATAGCCATTGAAATATATCTCAGATGTAATATCACAACTGTTTTTACGATTAAATCAGTTAGTTGATATTATGATGGAAAGAAATGGACAAGCTCTGTCATAGATGTCACCTGCCTACATAAAATAAATAGGTTCATATAAAAACGCAAAGGGTAATGAACTAAAATATTCTTGCTATTAAAACCTTACACATCAAAAGCAACCTGACATATATCGGAAAAAATCCGATGCGACCAAACCACAGCCAACCATTATTCCCATTTGAAAAAATACATTTCTACCAGTTTTATACAGAAAAAAGTGCCTAAATTATGTAAAAGTTATTATCTCGTAACTTCACAAACAACCATGATATGCACACTTGTCTTAAAGTGGAAAAATGAAATTTTTCTCTATAACTCGAAAACTAATGAAGACAGCGAATTTTGGGTTTCGCCAGTGAATTTGTCTCGACAAAAGAGATTGGGTATGCCCCCTCCATTTTTTTTTACCTTCTATAGTTACTGAGATACTCCATACAAACATCGAAAATTGGCTACCCTGTACATACCTATAATTTACAGCTGAAAAAATATTATCAAGAAGAAAAAACATATGTACCAGGAACTTAATTTACTAAAACAAAAGTATTTTTTTCTTTTATTTCATTTATCTCAATAATGTTCAACGAACACGTTTCCAGAGGACATTGACTACGTTACAAAAACCTAACCCCTACCCCCGCCCCTGTGACCAATCGTAGTATTTTGAAGAACCCCCTCCCACCCTGAACGGGTCACGTAGTTTGGGTATGTTCCCTTATTTGAATATATAAATTCAAAAAGATTTCAAGTGTAGTGAATAAATGTTTACGTGAACTGAATATTTATAATTAGAATCCTTTGGTTTTTGTCACTTATTGAACTTCTAAGATAGCTATGAGAATAAATGGTTAAATTCATTTAGCTCCCATTTTATGCTGATAATTATGTAAGTATTATATATCTATTGAGAGTTAGTATTTAGTCCATTCAGAGAAATTGATTAGTCAGCATTACCACAAAAAACTACCAGTTATAAGGCCTTATAACATGTATTGTTGATTGAGTTCCTATTTGAAGTAATGAATAAAAGGCAAAGTTGCAGTAATTTTAATTTTCTTTCAAAGTGGCGGCAATATTCTCATCAATTCAATCTTTAAATTATATATATATATATATATATATATATATATAAATATATATATATATATATATATATATATATATATATATATATATATATATATATAAGTTTATCAAATTTCTTCAAATATATATATATATATATATATATATATATATATATATATATATATATATATATATATATATATATTAGTGCATTATCTGATAAAATGAAATATTCTGTAGGAACACGGCACTTCAAAGTAATATGTCAAATTAGTGTTCTTTCATTCAGAAAATGTTATACCCATTCTAACCAATATTAATCAATAAATAAAACCTGCCACCCTTTATATCGACTTTATCTTATCTCTTCAAATTTTTCTATATTTCCAAATCTTATACATATTTTCCTACACAAAGGACCTACAAGTCACTATAAATTGATGGTAGCTTACCTGAAGTTCAAAAACCATGGAGTCGAAAGATTTCAGATTACTCAAACAAACATTTCTTTATTAGAACTAAATTTATACAGAAACATGTGATAAATAACAATTTATACTTATATTCTATATTTATCAATGAATATATAACATTTACTTTTTATTTTGTGCTTTAGTTTTCTTAGCTTTTGAAGCTTTTGATTTATCAAAATTTTTTTCACCCTTTTTCTTTTGTGGCTTTGGTTTCACTGACTTATTTTCTCTATCATCATCTTCTTCAGATATGGGAGATTTATTTTTATTATCCAGTTTTCCTTTTCTAGATTTTGTTTCTTTATCCAGTTCATTCGAACGATCCTTAGGAATTGAATATCGTTTCCGCTTTTTCAACTTTGGTTCAATTAATTCTTCAGATTCTGAAGCTAAAGTTTTCTCCCCAATAGTATTAGCTTTACCAGCAACTTCTGTAAAAAATAATCATAATTCAAGAACAAACACCAAATATATCTTAAGTTTAGAATTGGATACTTGAGGTTTCATAATTTAGATTTTGTATACTATATTTTCTAAATTATTACAGTAACTTCATGATCCTTGGTGGAGTAACTTAAGAAGGGCCCACGAAATAAATATTTCATTCTTTTATCTTCTCTCCATTCACCAGTGTTAACACCCATAAGACTTATAAATAGTAACCATCCAGAATCTATATTCAAATCAGGGGCGGCTAGTCAAAGGAGGCTAAGCCTCCTCAATAATATTCCGTGTATCACTAATATATATATTATATTGAATAGTCAGCATTCAGCATATTCATATTAATCAAAATCATATTATTTTATGCACCTACCTTCCTTTCAACCTACATTATATAATATAATTTATTAATTAAGATAGAAGGTATTTACATTTACTGCATTTCATTCATTTCAAGATTTGTGGCAACGCTGCGGAAAGCTTAGAAAGGTATATTCTCAACGTTCATTATGCCTGCCACAGAAAAGCAAACTCACACCACTTAAAAACAAATACTCCGAATGAATACTTCATTGAAATAGAAAACCAAAACACATGTACATGGCAACACCGATAAACTCCAGCCTTATACAATGTCGACCAATCACAACTATAGAATCTCCCTGACATCGAGTAAAGTCGTTGATTGAATCGTAGTATGATCGTAATTCGTATTCGTACTGTCTGAATAATGGACGCCGGAATCAACTCGCGTTACGCGTATTGTTTTAAAATGAGTGATTACTGAAATTAATTTCAAAAATTTCAATGGTGACTTAGTGGAATATTTGTTATCCCATAACTTTAGTGCCCTAAGTTATGAGGATAAAGTTTTGATAAAAACAAAAAAAACCTACACCTGAATTAAACAATTTGGTGCAGCGTAACAGAAAACAAAACCGCGGTTTTAATACACGGAATTATGAGAGAAATCCTTGCCTAACCGGATCACAGGTAAAAAATAAATTATTTTGTTGGCAGTGTTTACTTTTTACTAGTGAAAATGTCTCTGTTTGGGGCCGCTTAGGATTTGAGTATTTAATTCTATACCTAGTTGAAAGTGAGGAATTTTTCACCGATAAAGTAACTTTAAATACAGCACGCGGATTAATATCTTCTTACAAGATAAGGAATTTATATATTTTTTAAACATCTTTAAATTAATTTTTGAACAAACAGAAATAGTTTTTCAAATCTTACAGCACAAGTTTTCAGATGTAATTTACTCACGAAATCGGCTCAAGTTTCTTTTGGAAAAAATTTCAGAATTTCGTGCAGAAGTTTATTTTAAAAAACTATTTTCTGTATTTCAAACTACTGATGATACGACTCAATTTAGCCCAAAACGAAAGAAATTCAGTTACGCAGATATGGAGCTTCACAATAAGCAAATATTTTATGAAATTTTGGATACTATTAGGGGTCAAATAGAAATAAGGTTCTCTGATTTGAAAGAACTGCATTTCTTCGACTTACTCAATAAAAATTTGTTCACCGGATTTTCGGCTAATTTTCCAGATAACCTTTTGGAAAAGTTATGTCAAAAATACACTTTTTTTGATAAGGTGGCCATAAAAAGTGAATTGTGTGTTGTTTATAATGACAATGAAATTTTGGGGCACAATGAAAATCATGTGAGGACTATTAAATATCTTTTTGATAATGATTTGAATCAAGAATTACCCCAAGTTTATAAACTCTTATGTCTAATTGTTTCTATCCCGGTGACATCAGCTTCCGTAGAGCGATCTTTTTCCACTCTTAAGAGAATTAAAACTTATTTACCAAATTCAATGAGCCAGGATCGTTTGAAAAATATTAGTTTGTTGTCTATTGAAAAGGAATTGGTGAAACTTTTGGCGAAAGACAAAAAATTTTATGAGGATATTATAGATCATTTTGCTAACGTTAAAGATCGCAGAATCCCGCTAATCTTCAAAAATATATAATAACTTTTTATTTGCTCTCACCAGCTGTTAAAAAATTCGTTAAGTAGGTAGGTAGGTACCTATTATGTGAAAAAAAAAGAAAAAATTTGATGAATAGATGAATTGATTAATTGGCTGAGAAGAATTTTTGTGAATATTGTAAATAGGAGTTGTAGGTCTCAAGGTAGACACTCGAAAGTGAAAACAAATTAATAGCTTAGGGTGCTTGTTTTACTTTGATTTTCTTTAAATTATATTGACCTTGAAATCCTAAAAATTTTCGGCTATGGTGTATTTTTAACACCTCTTGTAGCCTCCTCAAACCAAAACCTCACGAGCCGCCACTGACTCAAATACTCCATAAATAGAAGGTTCACATGTCTAGAAATATTTTCTAGAATATGCACTACAAGTGCATCAATGAAGTAGACTATTTATATCTGGATTAGGGTTGCCAACCCTCCCGGATTGCCCTGGAGACTCAAACCTCCCGGGTTGCAGTAACTTCGATCTTTAATGATTATGATTTTGTGATGAAAAACGGTCGAATATTAGATGCTGCTCGAAAGAAAAGTAAATATAAATTTAAAATTGATTGACATTTTCCAAACCAAACCCCCCCCCCATCTGACTTTGGTCCTTTCGAGTGTTGGCAATCCTAATCTGGATATAGATATGCCCTATTGGTTGATATGCCCTATTGGTTGACCATCTGCTTCAGTTGTTTACAAATATAGAATAATTCGAGATTAATTTGTCGTATTTGAATATGACGTTCAAGGTTTTCTCATCGAGACAATATTTCTTCTAGAGATAGAATGTATTGATATTAAAAAATAAATTATCAATAAGTTAGACATGCGGAAACGCGATTCGTATACTACTTTTATCATAGGCGCTGACTCGAGGGGGCCCGAGCCCCCTCAATAATTTAAGAAATTTATTAGTAATATTATGCTTTGTAAAATCACAGAATGATGTTGGTATTTTTCTTTTTCCTTTTGTCCAGAGGACAAAACAGTGGCAGGTAACAGATGTGCAGGCTCTTTTGAGTCGATGTTATAATTCAAGACCTATTTCTTTTTACGTCTTTATTGCCATGCAAAGAACTCAGTAGAGGATGTCAATGAAAAAAATTCAATAACCTCATCTAAGTGTTGCTGAACTGGAAAAGATATATGAAGGCTTGATTTGTATATGCAAGGCGTGATAGTTTTGCACACTATCGGAATTGTGTCTAAAAGAAAAACCTTCTCCAAGTTGATGATCCTTTGCTTCCTCGGAATAGAAGTATGAAAGCAACGAAGCCAGCTCACCGCACACTTTCAAAGCCACAAAGGAATACTACGTAGGTCTTTACAGTGAAGTTTGTGAAACGAGCACTCTTGTATTACTGAGCGGTTTGCATCAACTGGACTAACACAGGTCATGGCAGTTGACCAAGAGTACTTGCTATTTGTAAATAGAGGTGGAACAAAATTTGAAAAATTTGATCAATCATTTTTCAAAAATGACCTAGAAATTGAGAGACTGCGCTTACACATGAATATGTTAGCCGATATCGCTAACGAAAAACCACTGGTCTTAAAAAATATGTGCGATGTAAGATAGTACATTACACATGAGCCTGCGGTTGGAGAAATGTTATGTGAAGTAGTGAAGTGCATCCCAGTGAAGCTTCTCCAAGTAATTCCAACTATGAAACAGAAGCGATTGAACAACTTGCGGCTGTTCTTCATGACCACCGAGATGAATTGGATATCCGACCTGTCATCAACGACTTAATATTCAGTAATCCAGTCAGACGGTCGACATTTGCGCCTTTCTAAAGACACTCTATTCCTAATAATGGTATTTAGAACAATATTAAAAATCTTCCTAAAATAGAGAATTAAATACATACAGAATTTTTAGTTTCGAAATGTTAGTACTAGTTTAGTGCTGTATTACTATAGTACTGTATTAGTTATTTTCAAATACTTAATATTTTTATCATTTTATAATACTTGATATTGTTTTCATTTAATGAACTCAAATTAGCTATTTCACTTATTATTTTCATCACTGTGCGACAGCAATATTTTGTTTTATACTTTTAGTGATAGTGAAGCATTCAATTGAGTATAATTTCAGTCTTTTCAGAGCTATGTATTCACTGCTCTATAATAGTCTATAAGCATAATAATTACTGTAAATTAAATTAGCTTTTCACGAAAATACCGTGCGTGTTTATGTTTTGTTTCGATTTTTAAAGCTAAAAAATGTGTCAGACTTGCCAAAGTTCCCGGAGTCTCGAGAATGGAGGTTTCGTTGTTCTAATGTTGATCATATGACTCTAAAATGCTTGAAAAAAATTCAGAACTCATTATTTGTCGTCTAAAATTCAGAAAATTTCCCGGGGCAAGACGAACGGTATGGGCCCCCCAATATTTTTTATAAGTCGGCGACTCTGACTGTTATACTCACTAATATTCTCAGATTTCAACTTCATTCTAAATGCCTTCACATAGGTATGATTCTCATATTCAGGAGGTGTTAATTTGTGCAAGATAACCAAACTGAAACAAAAAATTGCAGCATCAAATGTAACCACCAAACTTTCAAATCAATCAGAATTAAGTACCATTGTTTCCGATATTTCAAGAGTTTCGGCGTAAAATTCTGCAACACTACTAAAAATTGCAGCAGTTCTTTCTTGAAAGCAAAATTCAATCCTAGATGAATGAACGTAAGAACTTCTTCGGAAAATTGCCTAAATGGTTTCATGTTCGCAAATTTCGCAGCTAACGCCTGAAATTGCATGTATTTATACATACATATACATTTATATATATATATATATATATATATATATATATATATATATATATATATATATATATATATATATATATATATATATTTAAGGTGCAATTTTCTTGGGTTTAGAGCACATTAAAACTTTAGGTATTCAGATTTTATTACTTGTAATCGACATATGTTTCGGCGTATATAAGCCTTTTTCAAGATTATATTACAGGTATGGCTGGGACATTTACATCTGAAAATACATTTCTAAACCCAAGAAAATTGCACCTTAAATATATTAAATATAGCACAAGAAATTCTTCCTATCGTATATATATATATATATATATATATATATATATATATATATATATATATATATATATATATATAAATATATATATAATTTTTTTCTAGAGTTTTTTGAACAACAGTTTACGTTTCGTCATGAAATTCATGACTTTCTCAAAAGTTTGGATGGATTAAAATTTATTTGGCGTTTATTAATGTTGAGAACTTTGTTTCATAAAAATGTTTCTGGCTGTGGCCGTTTTCACTTACTAATTACGAACTATTCAAGTCCAATATCAGAAACCCTTACCAAAATAATAAATTAGTTTCTGTGGTTATTCCTTACCATCTAATATTAGCAGACCCGCCTACTGATATTACAATGAATAGCATTTGGAATCAAAATTTTGTGAAACTCATGAAGTTATGACGAAACGTCAACTGTTCAATGAAGTCGTATATATATATATATATATATATATATATATATATATATATATATATATATATATATATTATATATATATATATATATTATATATATATATATATATATATATATATATATATATATATATATATATATATATATATATATATATATATATATATATATATATATATATATATACAGAGCCGGATTTACGAATTTGCCGCCCATGGGCCCAAAATATTTCTCCGCCCCCGCCTCCCAAACGCGGCAATTTGCCACACCTAAAATAATACTATTTGAACATCAATTTCTTAAGAATAAATTCGAATAACATCTTAATAATGTCATAGCTTTATATAACCTCACTAACAATAATCTAGGAATAATGCTAATTAGTACTTTGTTATGTGGAATATTTGCAGAGAATCTATGATTTCCTTTTATGCCCCAAGATATCCTTCAAGTGTTAAACAAAACATAGAACAATTATTATTGTTATCATAATGAACGGAAAAATATGGATTAAAGGAAAAGTTACATATTTCGTCACTTGTTGCCGACGAGATTCAAAAAAACCCAGTAGTCCTTTATATTGTTTTTTGTCTCATTACTGTTTACCAACCATTCAGAAATTAATATTTTTTTCACTTATTTTGAAACCACATAAACTAAAGAAAAATCAATTTTGTTTTTTTTTTCAAAGTGGATTGTAACATCAGGAAATTAAGAAATCGAAAACGATTCAAACATAAATCTGTTTATTGAGAGCTGAAAGATTCAATTCGTAGTGAAACTTTTCAAAAAGTTTAAACTCAAGTTTTCAGATTTTTTTACGCCTAGCTTTAATATTAGCGAATGTATCAACGACATCATTTAAGTCAAGCTTACACGTTAAGTCTTTTTCTTTGGTTAAAATAGCTGAGTTAACTAACCTTTTCTGGCCAAAATTCGATCTTAAATAATTCTTTACTCGTAAAAGAGTGGAAAATGAACGTCTGCTGCCAATACCGTCTTCACCATAAGGGCACACGGGGCCCGTGCCCAGGGCCCCCATTCTCGGGGGGCCCCGAAGGACCGACAATTTTGATACAGCATGGGAACAGTTTAAAGCACAGGGACTTTATGATGAATTATGTTGCAAGAATGAAAACGACTGGACGAATTGATTCTGAGTTGTTGTCCCGATATAATACAGAAATCAACTATTGGAAAAATGTGTTTAGGATTGTTGCAGTAGTGAAATGTTTTGCTTCAAGAGGTCTTGCTTTTCGTGGTGATAGTGAGACATTAGGATCGCAAAATAATGGGACTTATTTGGGATGCTTAGAACTGACTGATAGTGAATTTGATCCTTTTCTTGCTGATCACATACAAAACTGCGGAAGTCGAGGAAACGGAAGTACATCATATTTATCGGCAAATATTTGAAATGAATTTATTAACTTAATGGGACAGCAAGTTTTAAAACCCATTGTCAAAGAACTTAAATCAGCAAAGTACTACTCTAATAGCGTAGATTCTACGCCAGATCTGTCCCACGTTGACCAACTGACTTTCATAGTTAGATACATAAAAGACTATTGAGAGATTTTTGCAATTTTTGCCTATGGATGAACATAATGCGCAATATATAGCAGATACCATTTTAAACTTTTTTGAAAGCCTTGATATTCCTATAAAAGATTGTCGCGGACAGAGCTACGACAATGCATCAAATATGTCTGGAAAGTACTCTGGTGTCCAGTCAAGAATAAAAGAAGTTTGCGAATTTGCGATTTACATTCCATCAAAAATTTTGACAGAGCATTTAGGTGCAAATAGAGTCCTGAAGTCTCTTTCGGAAACTAGATGGTCTGCACGAATGCTTTGCAAAATGGTAATTTAAATATTTCTGAAGCATTGTCTTCAATTGCAAGTGACATCAAACAACCAGGAGACACTAGAAAGGAAGCCCAAAGCCTAGCAAAGAAAATGGGAAAATTTGAGACTAACGGAAATATGGAATGATCTTTTGGGTGTTATGAATAAAACAAGTCTAAGTTTACAAAATAGCACTATGACCATTGACGTTGTAACGAAACTTCACGAATCTCTGATCAGTTATGTCCATACCGCACGCAATAATTTTGATCAGTACGAAACGGCTGCTAAAGATAAAAATCTAAATGCTGACTACAAAGATACATTTGAAAGAGAAAGATTTCGCTGCACACGCATCACTTTTTTTGAAGGATCATCAGAAACTGCACAGTTGAGAGGCTAGGAAAAGTTTCGTGTAGATACTTTCATTCCCATTAAATACACATTTAAAAAAAACGTTCGGCAGCATACCAAGAAATTGATAGTCGATTTAGTTCTCTTTGTCAGTTAACAACAATCGAATCTGGTGAGTTGACCAAAAAATGCAAAGAATTTGCAGAGTTTTATCATGAAGACATTAATGCAGATGAGCTCAAATCAGAATGTTTTCATTTAAGTCAATATTTAAAAAACATAGCAAAACAATCAGCGGATTTAAATATCTCAACCTTACATAACCTAATAAAATCAGATAAATTGGAAGAAACTTTTCCAAACGTAGAAATTGCTACAAGAATATTCCTTTGCCTAATGGTTACCAATTGTAGTGGAGAGCGGTCATTTTCGCAGCTGAATTGCGAACAACAATGTTACAAGAACGGCCGAGTAATTTGTCATTTATGTGCATAGAGAGTGATATCCTTCAAAAAATTGACTTTAAGGATATAATAGAAGATTTTGCTCAGCAAAAATCCCGAAAGAAACCGTTATCGTAATCGTAACCAAAAAACCAGCAGCATTGTAATATCATTAATGACATATTATATCATACTGTATTTGATTACCTATAAATAAATGGTCACACTCAGTAAAAAATGTTATTATAATTGGCGTTTTTTACTTTCCAAAAGGGCCTCAAATTCTTGTGTGCCCAAGGTCCCTAGCCTGCTGCACAGTTGCTGGCTGGTGTACACAAAAACATTTTAAGAGCTACTCTTACATTTGGTTATAATTCTGGAGATCTCTGGACAAAATATATCTGTGACAGCGACATTTCTTCTGTACTGGATGCTTTTTCTTTACACAGACCTTTCAATTGATGACATTCAACAAGAAAAAAAAGGAGCTTCAATATCCTTTGAGTAATTAGTGTATAAATCCGAGTGAAAACAAAAATTTTGCATGAAACGCTCTTGATTTTTTAGCAAAATTTAACTGGCCTTCAAAATTTGCCGCCCTGGGCCCGGGCCCATGCTTAAACCCGGCCCTATATATATATATATATATATATATATATATATATATATATATATATATATATATATATATATATATATATATATATATATATATATATATATATATATTCTCTAGTCTAGATGATGAAAAGTAAATGTAAATGTTTGGGACATTGAAAAATAAAATATCGCAGTACATTCAGAGAACAAACAAATTATCTTAATATTTCATGAGTTGGTCAATATCACCTAGGTATACAACTCGTATAACGAAGCATAAATTAACTCTATTAATTTTACTGGATCATAATAGATATGTGTGATGTATCTCCTACAACGGAATACCATAGGTTTATATGTGCGCCATCCAATTAAGACTAAGGTTCAAGTTTTGTATTCCGTCAGTTCTGCTGGACGTTTTCAACTTTGTGTTTTATATTCATACATACTCAACCAATTCGCGATAAAAGTTATCCAAATCATATAGTTCAGGTGCAAAATGGCGACTCTGCATCAGAATCGCAATTGAGGACTCTGGTGCAAGAAGTCACATTTTTAAAAATTTTCAGAAGAAACTAAAAACATTTGAAATTTGAAAAGTGTTTTTTTTCACAGAGAGCATTTCGTTTTTGCCTAAGAATCCGACTTGGGCTTATTTGACCAAAAAAAAAACAAATATCATCGACATTATTTATTTGGCGCAAGAACGGGATGAGTCACAACCCAACGCAAAAAAACCTACTGCGATGCAAAAAACATACTACATAGCAAAAAAAACCTATATCGCACAAACGATGAATTATTTCAAAAAAATTGATATTATAATCAGTCAAAATCAATTTCATCTTCTGTATCTGAAATATCATTTTCAATAAACGGCATCACTTTTTAAGGTGTCATAAAACAGTTTATTTGGTGCAAGGAGATAATTCATTATGACTTATCCCGTTCTTTCAACAAATTTATGAAGATGAGTCAAAATTGTTTATCACTTCCTTGTTTGTGGAGATACTTTTCTCGTTCTTGACCAAACGATAGGGTATGTTTAGTACAAGTTTATGAGACTAAGAACTCAATTTCGAAAAAATAGTGACTTATCGCCTTCTTGCACCAAGGTCCTCAATTACAAATGCATTTATAAAGAATATTTTCATTCAGTTGGTGTAATAATAAAGAACAGAGGACTTTATGAGGGTTCCTAATTTGTGAACGTGCGGTGAACCTGTCTCACCTTGAGTCATGCAGACATTTCCTCATATTTATCCAATGCTCAGCATAACAACAAAACAAATATTTTTTTTTTTTTTTTTAATAATAATAAATTTATTCACTCACATAATAATATTGGATGACTAAATACATCTGAAATACGCCATTCATCTAATTTCTCCCTTCTATACTAGTACATATAATACAATTTTAAAATAAACTCTCACGTATTTATACATCAAGTCTTCTCAATTACATGAAAGTAAAATATAACAGAAGCTTTCTCATCCATGAAAACTTTTTAAAAATTTCAGTTCAAATTCTCCTCCGAATTTGAAGCCCCATAACCGAAATTTTACTGGGATAAAAGGTATTTTATATATTATTATTTTTATATCAATTGTCTTACCATCAATTGAACAGCTTCTGGACTAGAAATCGATTTTTTTCCTTTTAAAAACAATTCGTCCGTGAGTCCACCCAAAGTAGCCAAAATAATATTGAAAAATCTTTGAGGGTTTTGCGCAAACACTTTAGTAGACACAAAATCAATAAGGGAATTGTAATCTTGAGAGTGCTGAAAATATGTGAATAAATTCGTCTGATCAACATTTCCATTGAATACTTACTATATAATAGCTTTCAAAAAGAGGAACTATATACAATACATCGATTATACCATTCATAATGAGATTAAGCCAATAACTTATGTATTTTTTTCTTGTTTCAAGTGGTACTGAAATATAATGATTTTAGTATACATAATATTCAATATTGGAATCATTTATTCGAAGCATTCATTGAAACATTGTTTGTAAGAAAAATTAAAATAAGGACAAATAATTTCTTAGATTCGTTCTTGAATTGACTTTGGTAGTTCTAAGATGAAAAGGTTGAGGTTTGTACCCTATTTAATATTACCTACGCTTAGCACGAAAGATGAATATCTATATATATATATATATATATATATATATATATATATATATATATATATATATATATATATATATATATATATATATATATATAATATATATATCAACATTATATATATATAAATATATATATATATATATATATAATATCTATAATATATATCTATATATATATATATATATATATATATATATATATATATATATATATATATAATAAGTTAGGAATGATAAAACACAACTCTCACAACTCCAAAGGTTTTTAAATGTTTATTTAATTGCTACCGGTTTCGCGAAATTTCCTTCGCATCCTCAGGCACAGATGGAGTGGACCACAGGGGTCAAATTCAAGACATGTCAAACTTTGTGTGTCAAAATTAAAATAAGCACAATATAAAATGGAAGTTTTGGATGGATACAATAATGGGTCGTTTAAATATAAAACAAATATAAGCATATACAAAATACAAATAACAATGACATTCACATGCGGACATTAGTAAAATCTTAGAATTAGTAAAATCCCATCATTTAGGGGTGAAAAAGGAGTGAGTCTGTTTTTTTATTGGCTATTTCTGGCAAAATAATCGACTTAGCGATTTCATTCGGCCACTAAAATGTTCCTTATAATTATCTCGAAAAACCACTTTCTCCATTTTTTAAAATTCGATCATTCAGGGGTTGAACGGGGGTGGAATAAATTTTTGGTATATTGGCTATAAAGTGTATCTATAGAATTTTTGAAGTATAAAAATAATGATAAGTATTACGTACGATACGCAATATGTACGAAATTTAGAGCATACAAAAAAGTAAATCTTAAATATTTTATTTTATACAAACGTTGTAATCCTTTTTTTTCAAACACTATTTTGTATATGAATTATATTTTTTTTGTGCAGACCATTCTTTGAGTTTTCTACTAAACAATTTGTCATAATAGTGTGTTGAAATCACACAATCATTACACAATCATACACAATCATTGTCATAATAGTGTCATACTAGCAATAGTATCTTGGTATATAAAGGTGTTTACAGAACGATTCTGAGGGATTAAAAAAGAAAAAAATTTTGACAGTATGACACGGGCTATTGGCATCGTGGATTTAACACGACGCCACCCGGTGAGGTAAAGGCCGTAAAGGGTCAATATATAAATTTCTTCTCAATACGCGGTGAAAAGTCATAAGTCTGTCGACTGACATAATCACTACTGCGCCGCTGTCTGTACGCACGGTATTATGCCTATCGGTATGCTTTATCGAGAAATTTAGGAACGCGGAACGAGTGAACTCAGTAAAACTCGAAAGCCAAGATTCATACGTATACATATATGGATACGCGGGCGAAGCCGCGACGGGTCCCGCTAGTATATATATATATATATATATATATATATATATATATATATATATATATATATATATATATATATATATATATATATATATATATATATATATATATATATATATATATATATATATATATATATATATATTAATATATATTTATATATAATAAATAAACATATATATATATATATATATATATATATATATGTATATATATATACATATATATATATATATATATATATATATATATATATATTATATTTATATATAATATATATAATATATTATATATATTATATATATATATATATATATATATATATATATATATATATATATAGTTATATATATATATATATATATCTATATATGTATATATATATTTATATATTCATATATTCATTCGGATTGGTTTTGTATCTGTATATTATAGATTGTTGGGATTTTTCGTGGTATAACCTTTGTATTATGAACTAGTTTTAAATTATATTTTATCTTACAGACTCTTGATGAAACTCTTGTAAAAGGCTCCAAAAACAGAGCCGAAACGCCGAGTAAATTAAATCCAACTTGATTAGTCATTTAATATCTGTTATACCACGAAAAATCCCAACAATATATATATATATATATATATATATATATATATATATATATATATATATATATATATATATATATATATATATATATATATATATATATATATATATATACAGTATAATCCATTTATAATGAACTCGCTTATAATGGAAACTCGCATGTAATTTTCAAGTCCCGGATTAAACACGTGTAAAATACTCGGACAAGATGGACTCGTTTATAACGGAACCTCGCCTGTAGTGGACCGAATTAGTCTATCATAAGCAAGTTTTTTCTGTGATTCCCCCGGTGATTTCCCCAGCACGATGTGTTCTGATGCAATATTATGAAGTATTCTTTCGACTTAGCGTTTGGGGCTTGCAGCTCTGTGAATGTTATTCGGTACGTTGCGTCGTATTTGTCTCTGAACTTTTCAAAAATATGCTATTTCCTCCAAGAAAACAGTAGTGAAATGTTTTCAAAATTAAATGAAGTTAAACTTATTTTGCAGAACAATTATATGAAAAAACACTCTGTTCAAAGTAAAATAATTATTTTAAGAAATAATATTTTGTAAACCATATTTAGCAATTAAATGTAGTTCTCTTATCATGTGTTGTTTGATTCTCATAAGATGAACACTCGACTATAATGAACTATATCTCTTTGTCCGCTCGAGTCCATTATATGCGGATCGCACTGTATATATATATATATATATATATATATATATATATATATATATATATATATATATATATATATATATATATATATATATATATATATATATATATATATATATATATATATATATATATATATATATATATATATATATATATATATATATATATATATATATTTATATATATATATATATATATATATATCTTTGATTTGGTTTTTGGAACAATCTGGAGTAGTTAGTAGCATGCCGCCTGAAATTTTTATTTATAATTAACAAACACAAAATGGCACAAATAAGCTCATTAACCGACTTCAGTGTGATCCAAGTTGATATGGAAAGATGACGATGTGAATATAAATCTGATCCTAGTAATTTATGTGATTATGAATCAGAAAAAAGATTATACTGCCTTCATACGCTTTCCGAAAAGACTTAGAAGGCTGAATTTCCGATGTTGTTGATAATTCATTTCCAAATCTTTTTCCACCGGTTTGATAGTTTTGCTCTGCATCAAGGACGTCAGATATCAAATTTTTTTTAATGTTTATTATCATAAACATAAACTATGGATACTACTATTGCAATTTCGGTCATACGACCATCATTAGGCAGATTATTGAGTTTAGAATAAAACAAAAATATTTGTCTCTTATTAGAGGCTTTTTTCAGGTCGACTTCTGATCGTAAAAGTAGAATTCATTTACAACGGCTTTGTCTGTCTGACTGTACTTCAGCGGAAGAACGGTATTAGATACAGCTTAGCTCTAAACAGATTCTGAACCGGGATAGTCGATATACCCCTAAAGTCGAAAACTCCGATGACCTATGACCTTCAGGTCGATCACGTGATCTAAGTATCTCGAGAATGGTAAAAGTTAGAGAAAAATTTTTAAATCATTATTAAAGCTTGTAAAAAAGAAATTTAAATAAATTACTTCCGGTTTGATTAAATTTTTGAAGTTTGTCCTATACGCACATAACCTAAATGTCGTTTAGAAGTCCCGCTTTACGCTCACTTATGTGGCGTTGCTAACTTGTTTCTAGGAAATACTGGTAGGGTCATTAGAGATAATGACCCTCGAAGAATCAAGGGCAGGTTATTAAAATGGAATCTTCAACTTGACAGTTTAAAATGCGCGGCATACATTATGTTTTGAATATATCAAATAAAGGGGAATAAACCAAGTCAATCTGACCGTTCAGCAAACATGATACATACGGCAATGTCTTACACCTTATATTTTTAATTATTTTTTGATAATCAACACAGTAAAATCAACTTATGTGTTCATCATTAATAAATAATAGCAGATCAAATAACCATCTCACATGATCTATCGAAAACGATACTTTTCTTGAAAAATTTCCCAAGAGGTTCACTGAGATTTTTCCTCAAATTTTCCAATATACTGAATCTCACACCATCGGGTTCTCGTTCCCCTAGCAGAATACGATCACAGGAAGGATATAAATCACATAAACTGATAAATGCCTGAAATCTTACAACAATGAGTGCATTATTTTTTAATTATTACTCTCGATACATTCACCTTATATTTTAAATCACTCGTATCGTGGGATATCAATACAGAAACGAGTGAAGTCGTGTAATCTGAAAATATTTTTTTGAAATTTAGTATTTTCATCCTCAATTCATCAGAGCCTGTCTCAACTTCCTTCGCAATCTCTTCGGTACTCCAAATGAGAAATTGCGTACAAGCAGTAATCTGTCCTGAACATAACTGAAATAATAAAATCAGTGAGGGGTAATATTTCAAATACATTTTTCAAGAATGATATTCTATGATACAGGAAAAAAATTAATTTGTCTACATTGAAATTGCATAATGAGAATTGTTATCAGATAATAAAATTAGGAAGATAAAAAGATTTTCCTAGCTATATATATATATATATATATATATATATATATATATATATATATATATATATATTATATATATACATACATACATATAAAATATATATATATATATATATATATATATATATATATATATATATATATATATATATATATATATATATATATATAGTTGACTATTCAACAGTTTATATATAAATTTACATATATATAATTTCCACTTTGTCTAGTTTTACTTGTGCATATACATTGTCTGTGGACATTGAGACATTCTATAGTCCAAGTTGAATAAAACTTTTACCACCCTATTTTGTAGTACTTGAGTTTTATTTAATGTTGTTAATCCACATGTACCCCATATTGTAATCATGTATCTATAAATGCTTAGGAAGTAAGCGTTATAAATACAATATTTGGCTTTATCATCTATGTAGGATCTACATCTATAGATGGCTAGATGGCCCCTATCAGGGGTTATTTTCTGTCTCATCTTTTGTATATGTTCATTCCATATATACATATACATATATATATATATATATATATATATATATATATATATATATATATATATATATATATATAGATATATATATATATATATATATATATATATATATATATATATATATATATATATATATATATATATATATATATAAATAAATACATATATATATATATACATATATAATATATAATATATATATATATATATAAATATATATATATTATATATATATATATATAATATATATATATATATATATATATATATATATATATATATATATATATATATATATATATATATAAATATATACACTGCCGTGCATAAAATCAGGGTCATCACGTTATTTGCAATTATTTATGAAATTTTGAGTTTTTTCGGATTTCTTTCAGGAGTAGTATATTTTATTGACTTTATGCGATGATTTTATCGTGCTTGCTTGAATAAAAGAAGGTTGTTGATATTTGATTGGAAGTGTAATCAAATTATTGAAAATAATGCAAACGAAAATTTTAATTTGATGATTGAAGCAAAAAAAAAATTGGGAATTCAGTATCGAGTATTTCCTCCTCGGGCACTTATAGCAACTTGCAAATGACGGGGCATGCTTTGAATGAGATTCTGAATTACATCTTGCGGAAGATTGTCCCATTCCTGCACCAGTATGTTGCGGAGGTCTCCAGAATATTTCGGGGCTGGCACATGTCTCCGTAAATGTCTCTTCATCTCATCCCAAACATGCTCGATGGAATTCAAATCTGGATAGGCCAAACAAATCGCATGATTTGAACCTCGTCAACATAAGCAGTAATGAACCGAGCAGTGTGGGGCCGTGCATCACCATGGATAAAGGTTGCATTTTGTCCAATAAAACCCATAAATGGTACAACATGGTCTTCT